>SJYC01037442.1:0-17111 GCA_006408675.1 Madoqua kirkii
TGAAAGAAATCAAAGAGGACACTAATAGATGGAGAAATATACCATGTTCATGGATCGGAAGAATCAATATAGTGAAAATGAGTATACTACCCAAAACAGTCTATAGATTTAATGCAATCTCTATCAAGCTAGATATGGTAGTTTTCACAGTGCTAGAACAAATAATTTCACAATTTGTATGGAGATACAAAAAAACTTCAAATAGCCAAAGCAATCTTGAGAAAGAAGAATGGAGCTGGAGGAATCAACCTGACTTCAGGCTCTATTACAAAGCCACAGTCATCAAGACAGTATGGTACTGGCACAAAGAGAGAAATATAGATTAATGGAACAAAGTAGAGAGCCCAGAGATAAATCCACAAAGGAGGCAAGAGTATATAATGGAGAAAAGACAATCTATTTAACAAGTGGTGCTGAGACAACTGGTCAACCACTTGTAAAAGAATGAAACCAGAAAACTTTCTAACACCATACACAAAAATAAACTCAAAATGGATTAAAGATCTAAACATAAGACCAGAAACTATAAAACATAGGCAAAACACTGTCCGTCATAAATCACAGCAGGATTCTCTTTGACTCACCTCTCAGAATATTGGAAATAAAAGCAAAAATAAACAAATGGAACCTAATTAAACTTAAAAGCTTCTGCACAACAACTGAAACTATAAGCAAGGTGAAAAGACAGCCTTCAGAGTGGGAGAAAATAATAGCAAATGAAGCAACTGCCAAACAACTAATCTCAAAAATATACAAGCAACTCATGCAGCTCAATTCTAGAAAAATAAATGACCCAATCAAAAAATGGGCCAAAGAAGTAAACAGACATTTTTCCAAAGAAAACATACAGATGGCTAACAAACACATGAAAAGATGCTCAACATCACTCATTATTAGAGAAATGCAAATAAAACCACAATGAGGTACCATTTCATGCTTGTCAGAATGGCTGCTATCCAAAAGTCTACAAGCAATAAATGCTGGAGAGGGTGTGGAGAAAGGGGAGCCCTCTTACACTGTTGGTGGGAATGCAAACTAGTACAACCACTATGGAGAACAGTATGGAGATTCCTTAACAAACTGGAAATAGAACTGCCTTATGACCCAGCAATCCCACTGCTGGGCATACACACTGAGAAAAGCAGATTGAAAGAGACATGTGTACCCCAATGTTCATCACAACACTGTTTATAATAGCCAGGACATGGAAGCAACCTAGATGTCCATTAGCAGACGAATGGATAAGAAAGCCGTGGTACATATACACAATGAAGTATTACTCAGCCATTAAAAAGAATGCATTTGAATCAGTTCTAATGAGGAGGATGAAACTGGAGCTGATTATACAGAGTGAAGTAAGTCAGAAAGAAAAACACCAATACAGTATACTAACGCATATATATGGAATTTAGAAGGATGGTAATGATAACCCTGTATGCGAGACAGCAAAAGAGACACAGATGTGTAGAACAGTCTTTTGGACTTTGTGGGAGAGGGTGAGGGTGGGATGATTTGGGAGAATGACATTGAAACATGTATAATATCATATGTGAAACGAATCGCCAGTCCAGGTTCGGTGCATGATAGAGGGTGCTCAGTGCTGGGGCACTGGGATGACCCAGAGGGATGGTATGGGAGGGAGGTGGGAGGGTGGTTCAGGATGGGGAACATATGTATACCCATGGTGGATTCATGTTGATATATGGCAAAACCAATACAAAATTTTAAAGTAATTAGCGTTCAATTAAAATACATTTGTATAAAAAATTCTAAGGAACAGAGCCATGTTTGTGGGGGGGGGGGAGAAATAGAGGAAAAGAATAGAATGGGAAAGATAGAGATCTCTTCAAGAAAATTAGAGATGCCAAGGGAACATTTCATACAAAATGGCCACAAGAAAAGACAGAAATGGTACAGACCTAGCAGAAGCAGAAGGTATTAAGAAGAGGTGGGAAGAATACATGGAAGAACTGTACAAAATAGACCTTAATAACCCAGAATAATGGGGGGGGGGAGAAATAGAGGAAAAGAATAGAATGGGAAAGATAGAGATCTCTTCAAGAAAATTAGAGATGCCAAGGGAACATTTCATACAAAATGGCCACAAGAAAAGACAGAAATGGTACAGACCTAGCAGAAGCAGAAGGTATTAAGAAGAGGTGGGAAGAATACATGGAAGAACTGTACAAAATAGACCTTAATAACCCAGAATAACTACGATGGTGTGGTCACTCATCTAAAGCCAGACATCCTGGAGTGTGAAGTCAAGTGGGCCTTAGGAAGCATCACTACAAACAAAGCTAGTGGGTGTGATAGAATTCCAGCTGAGTGATTTCAAATCCTAAAAGATGATGCTGTTAAAGTGTGGCACTCAATATGCCAGCAAACATGGAAAACTCAGCAGTGGCCACAGGTCTGGAGAAGGTCAGTTTTCATTCCAATCCCAATAAAAGGCAATGCCAAAGAATGTTCAAACTACTGCACAATTATACTCATTAAACATGCTATCAAAGTAATGCTCAAAATTATCCAAGCTAGGCTTCTACAGTATGTGAACTGAGGACTTCTGGATGGTCAAGTTGGATTTAGAAAAGACAGAGAGGAAACAGAGATCAAATTGCCAACACTGGTTGAATCATTGAAAAAGCAAGAGAATTCTAGAGAAACAACTAATTTTCCTTCATTGACTATGCTAAAATAAAGCCTTTTAATTTGTGGATCACAACAAACTGTGGAAAGTTCTTAAAGAGTTGGAAATACCAGACCACCTTACCTTCCTTCTGAGAAACTTGTATGCAGCCCAAGGAGAAACAGTTAGAATTGGATATGGAACAGCGGACTCTATCAAAATTGAGAAAGGATTATGTCAAGATTGTACATTTTCATCCTGCTTATTTAACTTGTGTGCAGAGTATATAATGAGAAATGCCAGGCTGGGTGAAGCACAAGCTGGAATCAAGATGGTTGGGGAAAATATCAATAATCTCAGATGTGCAGATGACACCACCCTTATGGCAGAAAATGAAGAGGAACTGAAGAGACTCTTGATGAAGGTCAAAGAAGAGAGTGAAAAAGCTGGCTTAAAACTCAGCATTCAACAAACTAAGTTCATGGCATTCAGTCCCATCACTTCATGGCAAATAGATGGGAAAACAATGGAAACAGTGACAGACTTTATTTTCTTGGGGTCAAAAATCATTGCAGATGGTGATTGCAGTCATGAAATTAAAAGACGCTTGCTCCTTGGAAGAAAAGCTAGGACAAACCCAGACAGCTCATTAAAAAGCAGAGACATTACTTTGCCAAAAAAGGTCCCTTTAGTCAAAGCTATGGTTTTTCCAGTAGTCATGTATGAATGTGAGAGTTGGACCATAAAGAAGGCTGAGCACCAAAGAACTGATGCTGATACTTTTGAACTGTGGTGTTGGAGGAGACTCTTGAGGGTCCCTTGGACTGCAAGGAAATCTAACCAGTCCATCCTAAAGGAGATCCGTCCTGAATATTTATTGGAAGGACTGATACTGAAGCTAAAGTTTCAATACTCTGGCCACCTGACTCAAACAACCGACTCATTGGAAAAGACCCTGATGCTGGGAAAGACTAAAGTCAAGAGGAGAAGGGGATGATGGAGAATAAGATGGTTGGATGTCATCACCGACTCAAGGGACATGAGTTTGGAAGTCAGTCATGCTGCAGTCCATGGGGTCACAAAAATTCAGACATAACTGAGTGACTGAAGAACAGCAATATATGATGTTAGAAAGTATTCTAGTTTCATTCTTTTGCACATAATTGACCAGTTTCCCCAGCACCACTGTTGAATAGACTATCTTTAATCCATTGTATAGTTTTGCCTCTTTGTCAAAAATAAGTTATCCATAGGAGCATGGATTTATCTCTGAACTTTCTATTTTGTTCTATGGATCTATATTTCTACCTTTTTTGGATTTCTTTCTTAGTGTTTTATTGTTTTGTCTATAGAGGTCTTTTGTTTCTTTAGGTAAATTTGTTCTTAAGTATTTTATACACAGATGACTATAATAGAAAATTTCAAGTTAGAAGAGGGTGGCAGACAATGAGATGATTGTATAGCATCACCGATTCAATGGACATGAACTTGGGCAAGCTCTGTGAGATAGTGAGGGACAGGAATTTCTCGCATGCTGCAGTTCATGTGGTTGCAAAGACTCAGACACAGCTTAGTGACTGAATAACAACAACTCTGCCTATAAAGTAAATAAACAGGTTGACAATATACAGCCTTAATGTACTTCTTTCCCAATTTTGATCCAATCCATTGTTCCACATCTGGTTCTGTTGCTTCTTGACCTGCATACAGGTTTTGCAGGAGGCAGGTAAGGTGGTCTGGTATTCCCATCTCTTTAAGAATTTTCCAGTCTGTTGTGGTCTATACAGTCAAACACTTTAGTAGTAGTCAAAGAAGCAGAAGTAGATGTTTTTCTGAAATTCCCTTGCTTTTTCTATAATCCAGTGAATGTTGGCAATTTGGTTTCTGGTTCCTCTGCCTTTTCTAAACCAAGCTTGTACTTCTGAAATTTTTGTGCCATGAAAGCCTAGCTTGAAGGATTTTGACCACTACCTTGCTAGCATGTGAAGTGAGTGTAATTGTGCATTAAATAAATGAACATTCTTTGGCATTGTCCTCTTGGAACTGGACTGAAAACAGACCTTTTCCAGCCCTGTGGCCACTGCTGTATTTTCCAAATTTGCTGGCATATTGAATGCAGCACTGTAACAACATCTTCATTTAGGATTTGAACTCAGTCAGCTGGAAATTGATTACCGCCACTAGCTTTGTCCTTAGTAATCCTTGACTTCACACTACAGGCTGTCTGGCTCTAGGTTAAAGTCTACACAATGGTGGTTATCCGGGTCATTAAGGTCTTTTTTGCATAGTTCTTTTGTGTATTCTTACCACCTTGTCTTAATCTCTTCTCTTTCTATTAGGTCCTTACCATTTCTGTCACTTGTTTTCTCCATCTTTGCATGAATTATTTATCTTTTCATGATATCTCTAATTTGGTTTGCCATATATGGCCTTTATTATGCTGTGATAGTTTCCTTCCATGCTCACTCTGGAGAGGTTTTTTTTTTAATAACATAAATGGGTGTTGAATTTTGTGAAAAGTTCTTTCTGCACCTATTTAGATGATCATTTTTATTTTTTAATCTGTTAATATGCTGCATCTTACTGACTGACTGTGTTATATTGAAGAATACTTGCATCCCCATGATGCATCTCACTTGATCATGGTGTATGATCCTCTGAATGTGTTTTTGGATTCTGTTTGCTAGCATTTTGTTGATATTTTTTATGCCTATTGTTCATCAGTTATATCAATCTGCAATTTGATTTCTTTGTAATAGTTTTATCTGATTTTGGACTTTACTTTTTTTTTTTTAAACTGTTAATGCTTTGGTAAGAATATTCAGGGACACTTATGACTCCTGCCAGTTGCTTTCCCTGACAATGTTATTTTCAAGAATCAACACTATTCCTCTGAGGTTAAACATTAGCTGGATATGCTAGTGTTTACATGATCTGATTCTGATTCAATGATCTTAACTCTTCCAAAATCTAAAACATTTAACCTGTTTACACAAATTATAGCTTATGAGATGATGTAGAATCTACTTCTTTTCCTATGTGTCTAAAAGCTTAGATTTTACAGTTTAGTGCAATATTTCAAACTGTTTTAGTATAATATAAACTGCTCTTGTACAAACCAACCATTTAATTTTGGCTATTGTGTTACTCTTTCCCATATACACATTTCCCTCCCGCCCCCAGTTCAGTTTCTGCCTCCATCTTTTACTCAGCCACAGGGGGATGTGCTAACAGATAAGACAAAAATACAGAAGTCCAATAACAATCCACAAAGCAAGTGTCTCTGACTACTCTTGCCATGTGTATAAGCTGCAGGGTTTATCCACGTTCTGACCCTGAGCACTAGTGTTAGTCAGCTACATGGGCCACTAAGGAGGTCAGATGACCACATGATGGCCTCTTTTCCTAGTGGAGAGGAACTGGCTTGCTTGCTGCTTGGTCAGGAATTGCTGTGGGCCTTCCTCTGGACCCATGGGGTTGCTCACAGGATGTGGGAGCCCAGGATCCGGCACCATTCTGCTAATGTCCCTGCTGTGAGTGATCAACTGTCTCATCTACATTTGACATCTATGGAATGGTAGCACATTTGTTCCCTCCTTTTCTCTTAAAGATTGAGATTCCTCCCCGACAAATACATTTTGAATGATCCTCCCTGCCTCCCAAGTTTTGTGCCTAATTATGTAAGAATTGTACATTGGCAAGCAAAGCACAATAAACAATAGAAGACATTTTACAAAGAATATAGACATCACTCATTTTTAAAAATCATTGAATAACATTTATTAGAGCAGAGTTAGTGAATGAGAATAAATTTCCCACTTATTGGTGTCTGTGATGTACATTTTTCTCAATAGCCTCATAAGATCAGTATTATTATGCTGTTGTTACATACCAGTTTGTCTTATTATTTTTTTTTTCTGCTACAAATTTTGTGTGCTAAAACATTTATTTTCAGGGATTCAATCTGTCACCTCCAGGTGTGGCTGTTGTACACTTTTCATTCTACTGCTCTGCCATTCTGAAATCATAAGCTATATTTCTGAGGTAAAATCAGGATTATAAATCATAATTTGAGCAAACATCACTGTCATGGGATCTGGGCTGTTTCTAATAAATAAGGTAAGATGTTTCAGATAAACTTGATTGTTCACATTAGTAAGTAACTAAATAGTCCCCTAAAGGTTGATGTTATTTTAAATAAACTGATTTATGGTGAATTCAATTCACCTCAAATTTTTATATAATAGGATTTAGTTTTGCCAGACTCCTCAATGCAATAGATAAATGATAGAATCTGGGTTAAGTGAAGGGACCAGATGGTCTGAGGTGGATAGGATAGCGCAGTCCCCTTGGGTATATTTGATATATCATGTTTAGGATTTTTCCAGTTCTAATGCTGCTGGCTGGATCTACTATAATGATGTAGTGACAATAAACAAAGTAAGCCAGTTGATTCTGCTGTCACTTTGAATAAATTTATAAAACACTACTTGCTGCAGGCAAATAAATTAATACATGATTGAACATCTACCAGGGCTCTGTAGCATTTAGCCAAAACTATAAAAGCAGATTCTAAAGTGTACTGGGGAAATAGCAGTTGTGGACCCTTTTGTATCCTAACAAGGATACTTCTAAAATGTTGCTTTAGAAAATCACCATCTTCTGTGCTTAATGGGAACATTTTAAGCAGTTTCAGTTCTCAGGAAGTTCTATTTATGTAAGATGGAGTCTGACTCTGCATACAGAAATAACCTAGGCTGGCCTGGTTGATTGAATCTCCTGCCCTTAGGCATTGTAAATAAAAAGAAAGTAGGTCTAGGCTCTGTGGAACTTGAGTTTAAACTATGGGAAGTGACCTCTCAAATCCAGAAAAAGAATTATGATATTAGGTACAAAAATAAGTATTTAATCATATTAGGAAAAAAGTTAAACAGTTTAAAAATGTCATAAAACTGACAAATATCAGAAACACTCCCCAATAGCACTATTTTAAGTCAATTAATCTCTGTATTTACTTTCATAATTTTTTTTTGGCTATTTATCATAACGTATGGGATCTTAGTTTTCCCCAGCCAAGGACTGACCCTATGCCCCCTGCTTTGGAAGCACCTCTGGAACCATCAGGGAAATCCCATTTTCATAAAGTTTTTAAAACATTTTTCTTGGCATACTCTTTAATTACCATTTCAAATGACAACAATTATGTAAATTTTTAAACATTGTAAATTTATTATTTCTTTTAACATGGTTGAGTAAGATTTGTATTCTTGTGTTGGTAATTTTGAAAATACTTTAGATCTGTAATTTGGATTAATAACGTCATATGGACCTTTGGGATATTTGTCAAAGTTGCGAAAATCCATATCAAAGAAACACTTTTTTCATGTGTTAGCTATCTCATTTCAGATCATTTCAAGTTTTCTTGTGCAGTGACTGCTTTCACGTGGTCTTTGAACTGACAACTGGCATTGACTGGTTTGTCATTGGTATTTTGGTTGTACTGTAGAATTTTGAGTATTTTATTATCTTTCTCCTTGCTCATCTTGGTTAAATCAGAAGGTAGTTTAAATCTTTTCTTCAAACATATTAATATGATTTACTTCTTTTCATTAATTGAATTTTTAAATAAACCAAGTACCTATTCATTATTTCTATTTGGAAATGATCCTGCCATATAAAGAGCTACTGACTTCAGTATTATGTGAGTTTTTTCGTTGTGCTGAAATTTGTTTCTCGTTATAGAAATATTGTCTTAATTTCCTTGTACATATTTTCTGATTCTGTTTCCTACTCTATTAATTTTTAATCTGAGTTTAAAAAACATGTTTAATAGGTAAATTTAAAACAGCAAAATATCAAATCAAATCAGTTATCTGTAATTTCCATGTGTTTTATTGAAACCTTCTAACACACCTTTTTCTATTTCCTTCAATATGGCATATCCCCAGCTTACCTCTTCCTTAGCCAAATCCTACAATATGGCCAGGGTATAGTCCTAGCCATGCTAAAGCCACGGTCAAAGGTAAAATGTATGGAGGAATCCTAGGAATAGAAAGAGACATCTGTCTTAATCAAGTCAGGTTAAATGGTCTGACTTTTGAAAAATGTTATTAAAAAGCATTCCATCATGTGATACATTAAGGAAACCTTTCTCAGGGACTTTGAAAGGACTCATGCACGTGCAGGGTCTTGAAACTTTACGCTTCATCAGTTCATGGTAAACGGGCCTCTGCTGCCCACCTGAGGAGGAATCTAGCCATAAACCATCCCGAGAGCACGTGGGCTCTGAAGATGCAGGTGGCTCCCCTGCTGGCCTAGGGACAGCTTGGGCTCAGTTGAAGATTGTAGCAATCTGAGAAGCAAATCAACAGGACAATGTTAAAAATATGTGAGTTAGGGACATTTTTACCTATGATCCCCTAGGTCCTTACCAAGACAGCTCAAAATAGTCTCAGAATTGGGTAACTCTTGAGGTCAGAGTGCTGGAAGCCTCTAACCTTTCCTAGGTTACACCAGGAGAGAGTCACTTTGGCCTTCCCATGTCTACTGCTACCTCAAGTTTACTGCAGGCCTGGCCGTGTTGTACCACAAAGGAGCCAGGATTAAGGTTTCTAACAGGCTAGGGGCCAACAGTACTGACTTTTCCAAGACTGAGGTGTTTCCTTGGAGAAAAGAGGCACATCTCAGTTACAACCAGGATAGTCCCAGGAGAATCAGAGTGCTGGGTCATCTAAATCAGAAAGGCTGATCCTTTAAATGGAACCGTATAATAGAATATTCCTAAATGGCAGGATGTGGATTTTGGAGTAAGCTACAGAGAGTTTGAATCTAGTTTCTAGTTACAGAACTTGGGCAAGTGGCTTAAACTTCTGGGCCTCATTCATAAGCCAAAGATGACAATGTCCATATCATAGAATTTTTGTGATTAATAAACTCCCTACTAAATGCAAAGATTTTAGTATGGTATCTGATACTTTGAAAGCTAATGATCCCCATATCACTCATATCATCATCACCCAAGGAGGTAGACTCGGTGAGTGAAGTCGGCTGCAGTTTCCAGGTGATGAAGACATTTTCAACCAGGTAAACTGCGGTATCAGGACTCAGAGTCTGTCCAAATAAAGGCTCCTAGATATAAGGGTCTCTGAGAGTGTCCTGGGATACTGGTGAACAGGCTTCTGTCTTGGAGAAAGGAATTGGCAAGAATCAGGCAAATGACACAAGTCAGCTGAATGGACTGGTTTCAAGGGAGCGCATCAACCTGCTGGGGAATTAGTACCACAGGCAGAAAGTTGAAGAGCTTATAATTTTGGGTTTGTGTCCTTGGGTGATAAAAACTTCTCTGTACCTATGCTATAGAATAATTTGTTAGTGGAGACTGGTACTAATGAATGCTAAATTCCTGGGACTGAGTCTGAGTCCTGGTAGGTACCAGATAAGTGGAAGAGAAAGGCACCGCGGGTGACCCACCCTCAGCCTACTTGGCTTAGGAGTTATGGGGCACTTCCAGAGCCCATGGCAAATGAGCCAGTTACCCAGGCGCCTGAGTGTCAGGCATGCAGGGGCGCCCCTCGGCTGATTCCTCCTGGGTCCATCTATTCTGTATTGCCAATCTGGGTGCCAAAGTGTCTGAGATCAGCTCTGCTACCCAAACAGAACTTGGGGATAAGGTGTTCAAATTCTAGTGAGCAGTTGAGCTAAAGAGATTCAAGAGGGAGTGCCAGTCAGAGCCTTAGCAAGCTCTTGACCTAGATATTTGAGAGGGTGTAAAGGGATATTGGTAGGTAACAAACAGTGACTGAGCTAATTTTTCTGTTATCTCAGCAATGGCAGTTCCACCCCAGGAGGGCAGTATTTGTTGTTTTTGTTTCTGATGTAAGCTGGAGAGTTAGTAAAGCATCTTTTAGAAGTTGGGGAAGGGAGAGGATTTAACTTCTGTTCGACACTTTCTTGGCTTCATGGGATAACTGGGGACAGTGAGTACATAGGACTCCACAGTTTTCTTTAGATTGAAGATTGTCCTTTGTTCAATTGTGGGTTCTGTTCTGGAATCTGGAATGGCAACTGGGTATGCAATTTATCATCAGTGGTAAGAGTCCAATGCCACTGGAGAGAGCAACTGTGCTTATGTCTTTCTATTCTTGCTTGCTGGCTTTGAGAATGCAGGAGAAGCATGCTCTGGGCAAAACTGAGGGAACCATTTGTGTTAGAGGGAGCTGAGACCTCCCAGGAAGAGCACTCTGAGGCCTTTGGGAAAAAATACGTTCCCTGGTACAGTGCCAAGCTTGAAGAATGGTCCAACAAACATTTTTTCAATGGCTGAACAAAAAATGAACCAATAACTTACTCTGGTTTTCAAATACCCTAGATGATTTTAGGCAGTTTCTCCATTCAGTAATTGGCTAAAACCCCAGAACATCAGAAAACTGAACAAAAACATAAAGTTATAGAAAACAGACGGGAGTCACACTCCAGCATTTCTAGTTGTTTAGTTGCTAAGTTGTGTCTGACTCTTTGTGACCCCACGACTACAGCCCACCAGGTTCCTCTGTCCCTGGGATTTCCCAGGCAAGAATACTAGAGTGGGTTGCCATTTCCTTCTCCAGGGGATCCTTCTGACTCATGGATCAAGCCTGCATCTCCTGTATTGGCAAGAGGGTCCTGTACCACCAGCCACCAGGCAAGCCCGTTTCTTAGTTGCCACACAATTATTTGACTGAGTGAAATAGGCTGTCTGAAGTTGTCATACAGATTTGGAGCTGAAGAGTATTTTCACTTGAAATTATTTTGACTGATCTTATGAAGCCTTAGAGTCACCACAGAATACATCTCGGGTATTTTGATGTGTCTAAGGGAGCAAGATTGGGTTTCTCAGGTGGTGCAGTGGTATAGAGTCCACCTGCTAATGACTCTTGTTTGATCCCTGGGTTGGGAAGATCCCCTGGAGTAGGAAATGAAACCTCCTCCAGTATTCTTGCCTCCAGGAAAACTCCTTGAACAGGGGAGATTGGCAGGCTGCATAGTCCATAGCATCTAAAGAGTCAGGCATGACTGAGCAACTGAGCACGCAAGAGAACAAAATGGATGTGTCGTATATAGGGGCTGAGGTCAGCATAAAATAAAAGTGCAAAACTGCACCCATTATTTTACAATTTTTAAAAAAATGATTGCATTCTAAAACTTTCAAGAGTGAAGAACTTTGCTTTATGTAATTTTCCCACTGCTGTCTTTGATAAGGGTTTATAAAGTAATATAATATTCTCCATTAGAGAAAAACACAGACTTTCTAAATTAATTTAAGCTCTTTGCTTTATTGTCCATCACTTTTGGCACATCATGTAGTAAACCTCATACTAAAAATCAGCATGTGGAGCATTATCACAATGTATAAAATCCTCTGGAGCATAACATATAAAAACCACTTTTCACTAATCAAAGAATCATTGTGGAGTTGGCTGATGATCCTATGATAAATGACCTTCATTGTTGCTCAGAAAGTATATGGTTTGTAAATACAGTGTATTTCACATTATCTGAAACTCAGTATTGAGGAAAAAGGCTCTTTTTAGTCCAGTAAGAGAATGAAGGATGATTTTTTACTTAATTTCCATGCCTTGGAACATGCCTCTAGCAAAACTTTTGGACTTTCTGTGTTTACATTCATAGAAAAGAAATCCTAACCTGATTAGTAAGAGTGCAAAACCCATGAATTTTGCACTTGTGATTAATTCAGAAACTTTCTTTGCAGAAACTAATTAAGCCATAGATATTTAGATAGACCGACCTACAAATTTCATTTAATCCAAACCGACCAAGATTTCTAAATGTACACTATTTTTTTCCCTAGAGTTGGGAAATCCATTCATAATTCTAGCTAATAAAGATTTTGTTATTGAAGATTATTAATATTAAGTAAATGAAGTCATCAATAAACCACTGTTTCTATTATTAGTTTTAAAAGCTAAGTAAGAAACTCTCTTGTCTTTGGTCATGATAACTAAAGAAATTTACTTATTAAGTGGGTAATTTTATCTATTTAAAGACAGATATTACTGATATTACTTTGAAATATATTAAAGAACCAAGATAAGCACCTTGGAGGACATATATTGGACAAATAGTTGGCAACCAATATTATTTGCATAAGATAAAAATGGAAAAAAGTGGATTAAAAAAATAGAAATCATTCAACACCTACATGAAACTTTAGAGGGGTAGCTACACCTCGTGGACCTAACTTCGAAGCCCATGACTCTACCAAACAACCCAGGGGAGGTCAGAGTTCACGGAACTCTGAGACAGTGCCATCATACCCTAGAATAGCTAAAGCCGTATTCTGAGTCAGTGTCTCTTTTGGAGAATAATATAGCAGGGCAACAGCATTATAAAATTCTGAATAATTTTTCTGAGAATTGTATTCATAAAGAAAACAAACATTATAGAAATGTTTCTAAGACACTAGAGATTAATATTTATACTGTTTTATTACATTATTTTTGTTTCAAATAATTCATCTTTCAGAAACAGAAAAACTCAAAATCCTCTAAATATGATCCATATTGCTGAGTTGGACTACAGAACAATCATTTAAACATGCTGGCTTGCCATTTACTCTTTCGATTATTTAACAAATTATGACTGAGCAGTAACTAGATCAGCTTAAAAGGAAGAAAGACACTCCCAAGGAACTCACAGTTTGCAGTTAAGAGAGGGCTTCCCAGGAAATAAACTGATTAGGAAACTATGGTTTTGCTCTTGGGTTTGTAAGTCCAGGAATTTCTGTTTTCAATTTACCCATGGCGCTTCCTAGGTGGCCCAGTGGTAAAGAATCCATCTGTTATTAGTTGACTGAGATCTTATAACTTTAAGTATGCTTTCGTTAAAAATCTCATGTAAAAGACTAAATTTTTATTCTATATAGGTTTAGCTTTTTTAAAACTTACCTAGTGAAATTAAGCTTTTCATGTTAAGCTCAGTTATAGAAAAACATTAGAAACAGCAAAGACAGTTTTTATTACTTTGCTATTTGAGAAAGAACAGCAAGGTAGCTGATATAAAAATTCTATTAAAGTGATGTTTTATAGGTTATATTCTGAATTCAAGTGAGATTTGGCCTGATCACAGTTTTACATTTATATTCTGTGCATTAATGACCGAGGTGTGGTAGAAAGTCCAGAAGAATGAAAAATTTTGGTATTTGTTGCACTGTAGACGTTAGCAAGACTGTGGGCCAGAGTACTTGAGAAAGTGTTGAAGTTTAAAAAAATGGTTCTTTTTGCAGTTTTTTAAGGAATCTCCATACTGTTCTCCATAGTGGCTGTACTAGTTTGCATTCCCACCAACAGTGTAAGAGGGTTCCCTTTTCTCCACATCCTCTCCAGCATTTATTGCTTGTAGATTTTTGGATCGCAGCCATTCTGACTGGTGTGAAGTGGTACCTCACTGTGGTCTTGATTTGCATTTCTCTGATAATGAGTGATGTTGAGCATCTTTTCATGTGTTTGTTAGCCATCCGTATGTCTTCTTTGGAGAAATGCCTTTTTAGTTCTTTGGCCCATTTTTTGATTGGATCATTTATTTTTCTGGAGTTGAGCTGCATAAGTTGCTTGTATATCTTTGAGATTAGTTGTTTGTCAGTTGCTTCATTTGCTATTGTTTTCTTTGTGGTCTTGATTTGCATTTCTCTGATAATGAGTGATGTTGAGCATCTTTTCATGTGTTTGTTAGCCATCCGTATGTCTTCTTTGGAGAAATGCCTTTTTAGTTCTTTGGCCCATTTTTTGATTGGATCATTTATTTTTCTGGACAAGTTGCTTGTATATTTTTGAGATTAGTTGTTTGTCCGTTACTTCATTTGCTATTGTTTTCTCCCATTCAGAAGGCTGTCTTTTCACCTTACTTATAGTTTCCTTTGTTGTGCAGAAGCTTTTAATTTTAATTAGATCCCATTTGTTTATTTTTGCTTTTATTTCCAGTATACTGGGAGGTGGATCATAGAGGATCCTGCTGTGATATATGTCGGAGAGTGTTTTGCCTATGTTCTCCTCGAGGAGTTTTACGTTACGTTTAGATCTTTAATCCATTTTGAGTTTATTTTTGTATGTGGTGTTAGAAAGCGATCCAGTTCCATTCTTTTACAAGTGGTTGACCAGTTTTCCCAGCACCACCTGTTAAAGAGACTGTCTTTACTCCACTGTATGTTCTTGCCTCCTTTGTCGAAGACAAGGTGTCCATAGGTGTGTGGGTTTATCTCCGGGCTCTCTATTTTGTTCCGTTGATCTGTATTTCTGTTTTTGTGCCGGTACCATGCTGTCTTGATGACAGCCTTTAGAAGCAGAGCTCCTCACGACGATCGCATCAGAAGTGCTTCCCTTCTGCAGTCACAGTGACGTACCACCCGCATCAGCGCGTCACTAAGTGTTCGAGGTGGGTGGGGCTTGGCAGTCAAGCAGCCTGTCCTTCATTTTACTGATGAAGAAAAAGGAGCCCAGGAAAATTAGGGAGGATTTGTAAAGACAGAGCCCTGTTGACAAATACTGTTCCTATCTCCATTCCAATGTGATAATAGCACCTTAGTTTCCCCGTTAGGAAATATTCTTTCCAATTTTCAGCACATATGTTTCAGGTAAGGCTTACCGGAACATTCTTGGCCCTGCCAACAAATTCCAAAGGTCCAGCAATTGGCACAGAACCCAAGTATGGCCATTAGTGATTGGACTGGCTGTGTGCATTGACCCAGCAGTTCCTGGAACTGACTTAGATATTAGAAAATCTAAGTTCTTTCCCATCAGGTGGGGTGGCTGAGATGGTAGGGTATGGTCCTGGAACTGCCAGGACTATTTGCTGACAAAATGGAATAACTCAGTAATGAAGCTCACAGGGCAGTCAGCGGAGAGGAAAAATGTAGAGAAACTCATTTCTTTCTAAAATATTAGCTGTGCCGGGGCTCCATCTCAGCGCACGGACTTCTGGCTGCAGCGAGTGGGGCTGCTCCCAGGTGCAGTGTGCGGGCCTCTCCCTGAGGCGGCCGCTCTCGCTGCAGACCGTGGGCTCTAAAGCCTGCAAGCTTCAGTGTCTGTGGCATGCGGCTGTGGAGACAGGCTTGGTGGTACGGCGCAGGCTCCAGTGTCTGTGGCATGCGGCTGTGGAGACAGGCTCGGTAGTACGGCACACAGGAAAAGTTGCCCCAAGGCATGTGGGATCTTGGTTCCCAGTTCAGTTCAGTTCAGTTCAATTGTTCAGTCGTGTCCGACTCTGTGATCCCATGGACTGCAGCACGCCAGGCCTCCCCATCCATCCCTTTGTTCCCAGACCAGGGATCAAACCCACATTCCTTGCATTGGCAGGTGGATTCTTAAACACTGTACTACCAAGGAAGTCCCCCAAGCTCCTTTCTGATGATGTTATTGAGGCCCTGGATCATGGACCTCTTGGTATTTTCAGTGGCTTTGACACAGTACTCTTTTTTGGTAATTTAAGCCATTTTGAATAAGATTTCTTCATTTCTAAGTTAAAAAAATATCCTGAGTGCATTGGAGCTACCTGGATAGAGGATGTCTGATCCTGGAGCCGGGGTTTCTCTCTCTCATGAACAATAAAAGGAAAGACAAAACATGGAGAAACACCAAAGGTCCTTAATGAGTTTAACTATTTTAATTATGACTAAGAAACTCAATTTACAGACTCTTAAGCAAAGATACACACAGAAGAACAGTACAAAAAAGATCTTCACGACCAAAATAACCATGATGGTGTGATCACTCACCTAGAGCCAGACATCCTGGAATGTGAAGTCAAGTGGGCCTTAGAAAGCATCACTATGAACAAAGCTAATAGAGGTGCTGGAGGTGAATTCTAGTTGAGCTGTTTCGAATCCTGAAAGATGATGCTGAGAAAGTGCTGCACTCAATATGCCAGCAAATTTGGAAAACTCAGCAGTGGCCACAGGACCGGACAAGGTCAGTGTTCATTCCAATTCCAAAGAAAGGCAATGCCAAAGAATGCTCAAACTACCGCACAATTGCACTCATCTCACATGCTAGTAAGCAATGCTCAAAATTCTCCAAGCCAGGCTTCAGCAATACGTGAACCATGAACTTCCAGATGTTCAAGCTGGTTTTAGAAAAGGAAGCGGAACCAGAGATCAAATTGCCAACATCTGCTGAATCATCAGAAAAGCAAGGGAGTTCCAGAAAAACATTTATTTCTGGTTTATTGACTATGCCAAAGCCTTTGACTGTGTGGATCACAATAAACTGTGGAAAATTCTGAAAGAGATGGGAATACCAGACCACCTAACCTGACTCTTGAGAAATCTGTATGCAGGTCAGGAAGCAACAGTTAGAACTGGACATGGAACAACAGACTGGTTCCAAATAGGAAAAGGAGTACGTCAAGGCTGTATATTGTCACCCTGCTTATTTAACTTCTGTGCAGAGTACATCATGAGAAATGCTGGGCTGGAAGAAACACAAGCTGGAAT
>SJYC01037444.1:0-11041 GCA_006408675.1 Madoqua kirkii
TGTGTGTGTGTGTCTATGTGTGTGTGTGTCTGTGTGTGTGTGTGTCTCTGTGTGTGTGGTGCACGTGTGTGTGTGTGTGGTGCACGTGTGTGTGTGTGTGTGTCTGTGTGTGTGTCTCTGTGTGTGTCTATGTGTGTCTGTGTGTGTGGTGCACGTGTGTGTGTGCGCGTGTATGTGTGTCTATGTGTGTGTGTGTCTCTGTGTGTGTGTGTCTGTGTGTGTGGTGCACATGTGCGTGTGTGTGTGTCTATGTGTGTGTGTGTGTCTGTGTGTGTGGCGCACGTGTGTGTGGTGCACGTGTGTGTGTGTGTGTGAGTCACTGAGTCACGCCCAGCTCTGCAGTTCATAGACTGTAGCCCACCAAGCTTCTCTGTCAGGATTTTCCAGGCAAGAATACTAGAGTGGATAGCCATTCCCTTCCCCAGGGGATCTTCCTGACTCAGGGATCAAACCCAGGTCTCCTGCTTTGTAGGCAGATTCTTTATCATCTGCACCACCAGGGAAGCCCATATGTGTGTGTGTGTGTGTGTGAAGAGAGAGTATACCAAGTAATACATATACTTCAAAAATAAAAATTAGAGATGTTTCCTTTGCCAGGACCTAGTTACAATTATAAAAGGAGAAGTTTTGTAATGCTCTCATTAATATATTTGAATTTATGAAACTAAGCATTATTAATTCTTCCATTACAAATACAGTAGCAGTCTTCATTTGATTATCACTGAATGATGATGTAATGGCCTATTGACATTGTTAACTTTTGTCTGCCTGCGTATCAATCTACCTACCTGCCTTGCCTTTGGTGAGAAAACATGCCAGCTCCTTGAGAGTCATACATGGGTGGTTGTCTTGGAGAGACAGATCCCATGCAGGCTCTTTTAATTATTCACACCAAACACGTGTAAGGGCTTCCCACGTGGCACTCGTGGGAAAAAGTGTGCCTGCCAGTGTGGGAGACGTCAGAGAGGGAGGTTTGACCCCTGGGTCAGAAAGATTCGCTGGAGGAAGGTGTGACAACCCGCTCCTGTATTCTCACCTGGAGATTCCCATGGACAGAGGAGCCTGGAGGGTTATAAAGAGTTGGATACAACTGAAGTGACTTAGCACGCATTATGTTTATATAATACATAAACTTTTTGCCTAAGGAACATGTTTTATAAGACTTTGGGTCTATTGAAAATTATCTAAAACTATCTTTGCCATTGTAACTGTGGTATAAGGGTCCTAAGACCTCATGGATGGAAAGGAGTTAATACCTGAGTGATGCTTCCCCCAACCAGGCTGGGCCAGGGTGGTTTTGACCAAGCTCCAGTGGTGGAGGAAGACACTGCTGTTGCTCAGATAGACTTGTCCTGAGGAATTGCAGACGTGCTTTGGGTAGACTGGATAGTGACCCCTCAGTGGCGTCCGTGTTCTAAACTACTGGTGGATTTTACCTTCCTTGGCAAAAAGGACTTCTCAGAGATGGTTGAGAATCCAGAGATGAGATTATCCTGGATTTTGCATGTAAAACAAATGTAACCCCCAGGAGCTTTGTAACAGAGAAGCAGGAACATTCAAATTAAGAAAAAAAAGAAGAGAGAGGGAGGAGATGTGATAATGGAAGGAGAGATGGGAGTTACATGGCCAAAAAATGGAAGCAGCATCAGATACTGGAACCCAGTGTAGGTCAAATTTATGTAAATTTTTTGTTTTGTTTTGTTTTTATTTTTATTTATTTATTTTTTCTTTTTTAAAAAATTAATTTAAAACTTTATTCTATTTTACAATACTGTAATGGTTTTGCCATACATTGACATGAATCAGCCACAGGTGTACACGATCTCCCAATGCCGAAGCCCCCTCCCGCCTCCCACCCCACACCATCTCCCTGGATCATCTCCTTGCACCAGCCCCAAGCATCCTGTATCCTGTATTGAACATAGACTGACGCTTCATTTCTTACATGATAGTATACATGTTTCAGTGCCATTCTCCCAAATCACCCCACCCTCTCCCTCTCCCTCAGAAGCCAAAAGTCCGTTCTATACATCTGTGTCTCTTTTGTTGTCTCACTTACAGGGTCATTATTACTATCTTTCTAAAATTTATGTAAATTATACCAAGTCCTAATAGCTGCCAAACCAGGAGACATAAGAAATGTGGGTTCAATCCCTGGGTCAGGAGATCCCCTGGAGGAGGGCATGGAGTCCAGGATTCTTGCCTGGAGAACCCCGTGGACAGAGGAGCCTGGCAGACTACGGTCCATGGGGTCACAGAGAGTCGGACTTGACTGAAGCGCCTTGGCACACGGGCACGGTTCGTGTCCGGCTTCTCGCTGTTGTGAGTAAAGCTGCTGTAGACGTTCCTATTCGGGCTCTGTGTGAACATGGGTTCCACTCCTCTGGGGTGAGTGCCAGAGGCGCCCTTGCTGGTCCACACGGCAGCTGCGTGCTCGCTGTCTTAAGCCACCACAATGCCGCTTTCCAGAGCGGCTGTGCCATTCTCCGTCCACCAACAGTAAAGGAGTGATCCAGTCTTTTTCATTATTTCTTGGTTACTATTTTTGTTGAGCTTCCCAAGTGGCTCAGAGAGTAGAGAGCCTGCCTGCAATGCAGGAGACCCGGGTTCGATCCCTGGGTCGGGAAGATCCCCTGGAGAAGGAAATGGCAACCCACTGTAGTGTTCTTGCCTGGAGAATCCGATGAACAGGGGATCCTGGTGGGCTACAGTCCATGGGGTTGAAAAGAATTGGACACGGCTGAGCAGCTAACGCGTATTTTTATTTTAGTCATTCTTACAGAAATGTTGGGACGCCTCATCGTGGTTTCTGTCTGTGCCTCTCTGACAGGTAGTGTATTGAATGTCTTTCCAAGTGTTTGTTATCTTATAGCATCCATAGTGAGCTTCTTTTTTTGGTGTCTTCCTTATATTCTTTTTTGACCTTTGAGGGGTTTATTTCTTTTTTTTTTAAACTATTTTGTTTTGCAAGCTCTTTTTATATATCCACTGTGATTGTTTTTCCCCTATAGGGAAATATATATTTTTTCTCTTTTATTGCTTTCAAGATTTTTTTTTTCTTTGAAGTTTTTCCAAGTTTAGCTATGATGTGTTTTCACATGAAATTCTTTTCATTTTTCCTGTCTGGGTTTTGTTCAGTTTCTTGAATCTCTAGGTTAATGTCTTTTGCCAGACTTTGACAAAAGATGTTTATGTCTTTGAGTCCTTCTTCAGCCCTACCCTTTTCCTCTTCTCTCTTATCACACAAATTTAATGTCTTTGTATGGACTCAGCAGTCCCTGGTGCTCTTTTCTTTCAGTCACTATATGCTCTTTCCTTTGTTCAGGCTGGGTCATTTCCATTGTTCTAATGAGTTTTTTAAAGTGGTTATTGTGTTTTTCCATTTAAATTTTTCCATTGGGTTTCTTTGTATTTTCTATTTCTTTCCTGGAACTTTCTATTTTTCATTTGTTTCACTCATGTTTGTAATTGCCTTTGAAGCATTTTTGTGATGGCTACTTTAAAATCTTTTTCAGAAAATTTAATTCAAGCATCACTATCATTTTGGTGTTGGCATCTATTGATTAGCTTTTATTTTTCATTCAACTTGGGCTCTTCCTGGCTCTGGTATGATGGGGTGATGAGGGATTTTTAATTGAAAGTTGGACATTTTGTGTATTATTTTTTAAGACTCTGGATCTTAAACTGTCTGTTTTATCTGGAACTCCTAACCCTGTTCTCCCAGGGGAGGGGAGTGGTGGCCTTATTGCCATATGGGGTAGAAATCCCAGGTTGTTCCTAGTGGAGTTGAAAGTCCACACTCTCCACGTGGTTTCCACTGACACTGAGGGGTGGGACCTTGCCACCTGGTGGGAATGAAATTCTTGCCTTCTCTGACCCCATCCCAGTGTAGAGATCAGGGCAGCTTATCCCAGCACGCCAAAGGTAGGAGAGCCACTCCAGAGGCAGCATTTGCTGCTCGGGGTAGCGGTGAGGCCCTTCTCTCTCCTGTGCAGTTTGGAGACAGTAGCACTCCTGCAGCTGAAAGTGTCCTGTCTCTCTGCTGCTGCTGAGTCACTTCAGTCGTGTCCGACTCTGTGCGGCCCCATAGACGGCAGCCCACCAGGCTCCCCCGTCCCTGGGATTCTCCAGGCAAGAACACTGGAGTGGGTTGCCATTTCCTTCTCCAATGCATGATCCCGTCTCTCTAGGCTGCCCTTATTCTTGACTTTGGATGGAGAGATCTGGCTTCTGTGCCTGTGGGATTTCTAGGTTGCTGGCTGTTTGACTCCATGTCTGGGAAATAAGAGGCAGAAAGGAAACCCAGGGAACTCTTGGCTGTGTTGCTCCTTGGGTCCCAGTGTTCACAGCTGCTCCACTGTCTTTTCTCCACCTTTCAGAATCGTCTTCTGTTTGTTTCATAAATAACATCCTGGGTTTCTAGGGAAAGATACGTCTACACATCATTCTGGACATTCTGGAAGCAGCAATTCCAGACTTGCTCTGCAGCCTAATACTGGAAGTGGCATGCTGTCGCCTCATTCTGTTCCGTTACTCAGAAGAAAGTCACAGTTAGACAGCTCACAGTGAAGCCTTTGTTTTGCACAGCTGCACAAGGGCATGAAGTTGAGGATGTGAAGGTCGCTGAATGCAGCCACAGGTTCAGGCATGTTCCCCTGAGCAGACACTGCCCATCAGTTTTGCTAAACTTCATGCTAATTTACATTTCTCACTGGTAATATGGAAGAGTTTCAATTGATTCATATTACTGCCATTACTTGACTTTTTGAAATCTTTTGAAGTATATAGCTATGTTGACAAATATAGTTTATATTATTATACAAATATAGTTTATAGTATTATATTATTATTTTATACAAATATAGTTTATATTATACAACTATATTATACAAATATAGTTTATATTATTATATTATTACTTTCATTTGCATTTCCCTGATGTGTTATAAAGTTTAACACCTCTTTATGTTTTGTCCATTTATCCTTTTCCTCTTTTGTGAACTTCCTGTTTAAGACTTTTGCGTACATTCTGGTGGACCGTTTGTTTATTCATGTGTAACTGAAAGTGAGATCTTACTGCTCAGCTTAAAAAGCCAATAAAGAGGCCAGGTTGGAGGGAACGAAGGTTTGCTGTGTTTTGGATGCTGGCAGCTGGTGCCGGGTGGGCTGACGCCCCTCGCTGACAGCCCGTGGGCGGAGCTTCCATAGGCTGGGGGAGGGGCTGCATTCGGAAACAGAACAGTCAGCTCTGACGATCATCTGGAAATGGCTTGTCGGTAGTCTGTCCAGCGTCATCGTGATTGTTTTAAGTACTGTTAGTCTTTAGTTCCAGTATCAGATTATTCTAATTTCTTTGGGGCCAGTTCTCAGAATTGTGGCAGCTTATATCATGACTACAGTCTGATCCTCACGTAAATTACTGTCTTCCATCCGGTGGGAGTTTTGGTATCAATATGATAGCTGACAGGATATGGTTCAGAATATTATCTATAGCTCTCAGTTCAGTTCAGTTAGTCGCTCAGTTGTGTCCGACTTTTTGCAACGCCATGGACTGCAGCACACCAGGCCTCGCTGTCCATCATGAACTCCCAGAGCTTACTCAAACTCATACCCAGCAAGTCAGTGATGCCATCCAACCATCTCATCCTCGGTCATACACTTCTCCTCCTGCCTTCATTCTTTCCCAGCATCAGGATCTTTTCTAATGAGTCAGTTCTTCTGATCAGGTGGCCAAAGTATTGGAATTTTAGCTTCAGCATCAGTCTTTCCAATGAATATTCAGGATTGATTTCCTTTAGGATTGACTGGTTTGATCTCCTTTCAGTCCAAAGGACTCTCAAGAGTCTTCTCCAAAATCACAGTTCAAAAGCATCAATTCCACTTACTGCATCATTCTGCTTGACCCCTCCTCAAATTATGTCATTATTTCACATTGTTAAGTTAATCATGTTTCCACTATGGCTTGTAGTTATAATTGCTTTTTTATTTTTTGTCTGGCTATTGATTGTGAAAAATGCTAAACATCTTTTACTATTGTGATTATGTAACTCTTACTCACCTAATATCATTGTATTATGATTGGTCAACAGAAAATAATAGAACTTTATATCACCAAAACAGGATCTAATAGTAAAACCTGTAATCACTTATCTTCTCCAAAATCACAGTTCAAAAGCATCAATTCCACTTACTGCATCATTCTGCTTGACCCCTCCTCAAATTATGTCATTATTTCACATTGTTAAGTTAATCATGTTTCCACTATGGCTTGTAGTTATAATTGCTTTTTTATTTTTTGTCTGGCTATTGATTGTGAAAAATGCTAAACATCTTTTACTATTGTGATTATGTAACTCTTACTCACCTAATATCATTGTATTATGATTGGTCAACAGAAAATAATAGAACTTTATATCACCAAAACAGGATCTAATAGTAAAACCTGTAATCACTTTTAAAATCCAGATGTATATCAGAATTATCTTGAAATATTTTGAAAAATACAAACTCTTAGGTTTTGGTTTTTTTTTTAAAGCATCAATTCTTTAGAGCTTAGCTTTCTTTATGGTCCAACTCTCACATCCATGCATGACCAGTGGAAAAATCATAGCTCTGACTAGAGAAACCTTTGTCAACAAAGTAATATCTCTGCTTTTTAATACGCTGTCTAGGTTGGTCATAACTTTTCTTCCAAGGAGCAAGTGTCTTTTAATTTCATGGCTGTAGTCACCATCTGCAGTGATGTTGAAGCCCCCCAAATAAAGTCTCTCACTGTTTCTACTGTTTCCCCATCTATTTGCCATCAAGTGATGGGACCAGATGCCATGATCTTAGTTTTCTGAATGTTGAGCTTTAAGCCAGATTTTTCACTTCTCTCTTTCACTTTCATCAAGAGGCTCTTTGCTTCATCTTCACTTTCTGCCATAAGAGTGGTGTCATCTGCCTGAGATTATTGATATTTCTCCCTGCCAGGGTTCAGCCCCGGTGGATCCAGGGAATTCGAAGCAGGGACAGAATTGGCATCCTAGGAATTAATTGCTTAATTAAAGATGTGGAGGGAGATTAGAAAGAAATAGTGTAGTAGAAAAATAAGTGGAGAAAAGACTCTGATATGCCTTGGTTTACATGGAAAGCTAATAAAGTCTCAAGACAAGAAACTTGCACCATCTATGTTAGGCCACAGGCGCCCGCTTGAATAGCGGAGGGTGCCCTGCCTTGGGCTCCCTCTCGCGTGGGTCTTAGAAGCCCGGGCAAATGAGTAGACATGGAGAGCCTCCACATTCCAAGGGATCAGCCTGAAAAGGAGAGGGAGGGAGGGGGAGAAAGAGAGAGAGAGTCAACACTGGGGGAGCCAGATTTCTAAGAAACTCGTTTGAGAAACTGGTCTGTCCTTTATTTTCCAGGAAAGCTTTTTATACTTTTGGTTGTACATAGAGATCACACTTTCTTCCTGCAAATCTTTCCGTATACAAAGGGTCTCAGGTGATTTACCTTATTTTCTGGCCAGGAGGCCTGTTTACATTGTATGGCTCTCTTCCTTAATGAATGTTAATCTCATTTTCCCTGAAGTGTTTTTCTTTAATCTGCATCACCCTCAGAGTACTAAATAAAGTTACACTAAAAGATATGAAGACTTGGCAGCAAATATTGGCTCAACAATGAAACCCTTAATCAGTTTTATTCTAATGATTTTTTCCTAGAAGTTCTTAAGCTTTCAGTGCCTTTTGCAGTTGGGAGGCTGTAAACATTTCACACGCGTGGTTGTAAAAATCCGGACAGACTGGTCAGGTAAGTTAGAAAGCTATCAGAGGGGTTTAAGCCAAGACATTCTTTTTACACCCAGGAGACTTATTAACCAGAGCTGTAAGTTAATTTCTTTTAGAGGAAGGTGGTGGGGGACAGCCCCTGTTAATGTCAGAAGCATAAGCAAAAAGCATAATGTAGTACAACAGGCAGACTCTGGTGTTGGGGTTTAGATGCTCGAGAAAATCCAGCGAGGCTCCCTTAAGGCTAGACTCACCTTTGCCTGTTGGACCCTTTAACCTCATGACCTTTGCCATGGGCGGGACTCCTCGTACTGGCTCCCAGCATCTCCCAACAATCTTGATTCCAGCTTGCACTTCATCCAGCTTGGCATTTCACATTATGTAATCTGCATATAAGTTAAATAAGCAGGGTGACAATATACAACCTTGATATACTCCTTCCCGAATTTGGAACCCATCTGTTGTGCCATGTTTGGTTCTAACTGTTGCTTCCTGACCTGCATACAGATTTCTCAGGAGGCAGGTCAGGTGGTCTCGTATTCCCATCTCTTATAGAATTGTGTTTGTTGTGATCCACACAGTCAAAGGCTTTGGTGTAGTCAAGAAAGGAGAAGTAGATGTTTTTCTAGAATTCTCTTGCTTTTTCTATGATAATAGACGTTGGCAATTTGATCTCTAGTTCCTGTGCCTTTTCTAAATCCAGCTTGAACATCCGGAAGGTCACAGTTTACGTACTGTTGAAGCCTGGCTTGGAGAATTTTGAGCATTACTTTACTAGTGTGTGAAATGAGTGCAGTTGTGTGATAGTTTGAACATTCTTTGGCCTTGCTTTTCTTTGGGATTGGGATGAAAACTGACCTTTTCCAGTCCTGTGGTCACTGCTGAGTTTTCCAAATTTGCTGGCTCTCAAAGTTCTCAAGAAGCTCTACAGCTCTGAAGAGGGAACTGAAGGCCCTTGACTATGCTTCATGGCTGGGATTTCCTGATGGCTCAGTGGTGAAGGATCCACCTGCCGATGCAGGAGATGTGGGCTCCATCCCCGGGTCTGGGAGAGCCCCCGGAGAAGGAAATGCAGCCCTCTCCAGTTTTCTTGCCTGGGAAATCTGGTGCCTTGTGGGCTGTAGTCCATGGGGTCACAGAAGAGTTGAGCACAGCTTAGTGACTAAACAGCAGCCGTGGTGAATGGTGCATCGTTACTGAGCTTTGCTGGTTGTTTCCCTTTGTTTCTGTACCCACACAGTCACTCCTAAAATGACTGTTTGAGTTTTCCATCCTGGGTAAGTACAGCTCACTCTTCAGAATCAGTTATTTCCCTTCTTCCCCGGGAAACTTCCCTTACTCTTCAGGGGACAGGAGGTCAGTGTGCACCAGCAGGCCCCCCTTCTTTGGCCGTCTGCTCATGTCTGTGGCTCAGTCTCCTCGAGGCCAAGCCAGTACTGCATTTAGCTCTGTCTTCTGCTCTCAGCACGTTGCTGGACACAAAGTGAGATCTCAGAATGTTTAGGGAAAGACTGATGGATTAATTCATGGGCTCTCAACTGGTAGAGATCTTTACCTCGCAGGGGACATTTGGCTACATTTGAAGGCCTTTTGGTTGTCAGAATTGGCATCGAGTAGGTAGAGGCCAGTGATGTTGCTATAATGTGCAGGAAAAGTCACCAAAACAAAATATTGATGGCGTGGAGGCTGAGAAACTTGGTGCTAACTGAATGAATGCTGAATGAAGGAATTTTTCCTTTACTTCAGTAATAAATCTAATGCTTTAATATGCCACAGGAAAAATGTGAAATGTAACTTTAATACACAGAATCCAAGAATGTCATTTGTCATTTGTCTCATTCTTTTTGTTCCTAAACTTTTCATTTTAAGGAAGAAAAAAAACCAAACTCAGAGTAATTATATAATTTAGGAATGTTGGAATATTCAGCATCAGAAATGTCTTCATGTCATTTAAAGTAACTTGAAGCATAAAGAGGGCTTCCCTAGTGGCTCAGATGGTAAACAGCCTACAATGTGGGAGAGCTGTATTCAATCCCTGGGTTAGGAAGATCCCTGGAGGAGGGATGGCACCCCACTCCAGTATTCTTGCCTGGAGAATCCCATGGGCAGAGGAGCCTTGTGGGCCACAGTCCACGGGGTCCCAAAGAATCAGACAGGACAGAGTGACTGAGCACAGCACCCAGCACGGAAGCATAGAGACAGTGACAGAATCTGCAGAAATCTTTCTTTAACCACATCTCCTGCTGTGTTAGAACTAAGGATGCCAGTATTTGTTGAACACAACCGTTATGCCTTATTTTAACAGCTTTCGCAAGTGATGCTGCCTATATTCACTTTCTACAGCCTGATACAGAACTGAACTCTAAGCAGTGACTCATGAAGAGAAACGTGTCCTACACATAGACCTGGTGTTGCATCTGCTGTGCTGGCTGTGCAGTCCTAGAGAGGCTCTGTAGTTTGGCTGATGTCCCCTCATTTGCACCCACTTAATAGAGTGTTGCTGGTCACTCACTAAGTTGTGTCCCACGTTTTGCAACCCTGTGGACTACAGCCCTCCAGGCTTTTAGTAGATATTTCTTGCCAGTTGTTCTAGTGGTTTGAGTAACTCATGTCAGCTGGTAAGTACCTGTTGACTTGAAATAGTTATTTCTTCAGCAAACATGCATTTATTTGGAACCAGCAGAGAATGCGATTTTAGAGTCTGAGACCATGAAGAGGCACGTGCAAGGTCGCTCTAGGCAAGGGGAGGAGAGGGCCTTATAGAGAGCAGGGGAAGCCAGGAGGGTACCAGGAACAGAGTCCAAGCTTTTCACTGGCTGCGTCTGTGCCAGGAAGGAAGCAGAGGAGCCTTCATCCTCCTGCTGGCGTCATCACCATGGTCTTCTGGTCTCTAGCTCTGTTTAACTGAGGTTTCTGTTTATTAACTTTTTTACAGAAGGCAAAGGGAAAGTCTTGAATTAATGAAAAAGCAATGCCTCCTAACAAAGTTTCTGGTTAAAATTGCAAATACAGAAAGAAATTTTGATGCAAAGTGCATCTAATATACTCAAAATTAGCTACCAAGTTCAAGTTGTCTTATGGAATAAATTAGAGCTCAGTGCTTGCCTGTGTTCATGTGGTTATTAATCAGTTCAGTCGCTCAGTCGTGTCCGACTCTTTGCGACCCCATGAATCGCAGCACGCCAGGCCTCCCTGTTCATTACCATCTCTCGGAGTTCACTCAGACTCACGTCCATCAAGTCCGTGATGCCATCCAGCCATCTCATCCTCGGTCG
>SJYC01037445.1:0-20914 GCA_006408675.1 Madoqua kirkii
TTGTATTGTTCACTTCAACCAACCTCCAAAAGCAATTTTAGTAATTTAATATTATTTTATTTTACTTGAGATAAAACAATCTCCAAATTGATAAATAGATGTATATAATTCTAGTCAACTAGATTGATAGCAAGTAATTGTAAACAGTATTTTTAATTCTAATATATATATATATATGCTTAGTTGGTCAGTCATGCCCAACTCTTTGTGACTCCACAGACTGTAGCCGACCAGGCTCCTCTGTGGGAACTCTCCAGGCAAGAATACTGGAGTGGATTGCCATGTCCTCCCACAGAGGATCTTCCCAACCCAGGGATCAAACTCCGGCTTCCCTCATTGCAGGGAGATTCTTTACTAACTGAGCCACCAGGGAAGCCCAAGAATACTGGATTGGGTAGCTTATCCCTTCTTTAGGCAATCTTCCCGACCCAGGAATTGAACTGGGTTCTCCTTCATTGCAGGCAGATTGTTTATCAGCTGAGCTACCAGGGAAACTCACATATATATACACACATATATATGAATATGTATGTATGTATTTAAAAGTTTTTTATAGTTTTAAAAATATTGTCCTCTGTCTTAAGCCAGCTTGCTTTAACAAAAATACTGGGTGGCTTATAAACAACAGAAATTCATTTCTCATAGTTGCAGACATGAGAATCTATGATCCAGGCTGGCAGGTTTTATGGTGGGGACCTGCTTTCTGCTTTCTGATTCATAGATGACTATCTTCTCACTGCAGCAGAAGGGGAGCAAGAGAGCTCTCTGAGGTCTCTTTTGTAAGAGCACTGATCCCATTCATGAAGGCTCCATCCCCATGACCTAATTACATGCCACAGGTCCCACCTCCAAATACCATCCCCTTGAGAATTAGGCTTCAGTATATGAATTTTGGGGAGCACAAACATTCAGTCCTTAGCAGTTTCTAGTCTATCATTTACTGAGAAAGATGCATTAAACTCTCCCCCCACCCATATATATGGGTTGCTAAATGAGTATTATCATTCTGTCAGTTTTAAATTTCATACATTTTGAAGCAATGAAATTGAATGAAAAGATTTTTGACATTTTATGTTTCCAGATAATTGTTCCTTTTATTCCTATAGTGACCATCTTTCTCCCTACAAGCAGAAAGATATGTTATTATACATCATCATAATAGCAAATGATTATTTAGTGCTTCATATTACTAGATGGGCTTCCTTGGTGGCTCAGTGGTAAAGAATCCACTTGCAATGCAGAAGATATGGGTTTGATCCCTTGGTTGGGAAGATTCCCTGGGGAAGACAATGGCAACCCACTCCAATATTCTTGCCTAGGAAATCCCATTGACAGAAGAGCCTGGTGGGCTACAGTCTGTACTGTCATAAAACAGTCTGGCATGACTTAGCGACCAAACCAACCACCAAACACATATGCAGGTTTACAGATATTTTTAGCCTAGTAATACAATGCAGTGCTGAGTTTGATGGAATTATAACATAAAATTTTCTACATTGATTTTCAAAAAAAACTGTGAATCAAATCAGTTCTTCCACTCATCTGTACTCTACATCATTGTATCCATTTTCCTTTCTTTTGAGGTTTTTAGCCAAAAAAGAAATAAAATATCTAGGACCATCTGATTTTAATCCTGTAGGCAGAGGTGACCATTTACATCAATGAACTCTGATTCTTTCCTATTGTTGCTGTTCTTCAGTTACTCAGTCATGTCCAGCTCTTGTGACCTTTTGGACTGCAGCACTCCAGGCTCCCCTGTCCTTCACTATCTCCTGGAGTTTGCTCAGAATCATGTCTATTGAGTGGGTGATGCTATTTAACCATCTCATCCTCTGCCGTCACTTTTCCTTTTCCTATAGGAAACCTGAAAATCTTTGGGAAAGCCATTTATAAAACATAACATAACATTTCATTTTATTTAACCTGATAATTTGTTCCATTCCTTAGATATGTAGTTCTGATCAAACTGATAAATTCTTTCACCAACCCCATAACCTTCGTTCTACTCAATGTGGTTCTGACTTGGCCTAAGATTTTATATCTCCTATAGCTTTGTGGGGTAGTTTGGAGTTGTATATTCAAATAAGGTTTTTTTTGGTTTGAAGGTATCAAAAATATATATATAACCTATTTGAACTAAATAGTAACTACTGTCTCATGAGACTTAGAATTCTAGGAACAAAGCTAACTTCAGATACAGCTGCAACCTGGAAATCAGAAATTGTCATTAGGGTTCTCCTGTACTATTTTGCTTGTCTCTACTTAATTTCAGTCTGCAGGCTGGGGCTCTTCTTGTGATAGTCAGAATGACTTTCTGGACTCCCTCTTAGCGCAAGTGTAAAGTGTTAGGAAACACTATGACTGGCTCCAGTTAAATCATATGACCATACTGGAATAACCAGCCTTGGTCATACCCTGTATATCCTGTGCCCAAGGGAAGCTATGGTATGCTTTTCCAAAAGAAAAAAAAAAAAAAGGATGATATAAACAAAGAGGAGGAAATGGAAGCCCATTCCAGTATTCTTGTCATTGACAGAGGAGCCTGGTAGACTGCAGTCCATGGGGTCACAAAGAATCAGACATGACTGTGCACTCACGCGTAAGCAATGAAAGGGTATAGTATACACCCTGTGATGACAAAATCAGCTTTTATAAGATTACGATACAAGAAAACATTTGTCTTATCTGTGCAGCCCATATATCATGAACAAAATGGTACAAAGAGTAATGTTAAAGACAGTCAGTTGGAGGAAAGATTGCTTAGGAAATCTATACACTTTTTTACTTATAAGATATTTTAATGTCTTGTACAAGATTTTGGAAAAAAAAACCCACAAAAACAAAAAAACAAAAACCAAAAACCAAAAAACAAAAACTCATGGTCTCAGAGGTGCTTTTAAAATATACCTGATGAAAATTTATATCAGTATAACATTTCTGGAAAACATTTTTGCCAATTTGTAAGCAAGATAAAGACCTAGTAATACTTAACCTAGGTATTTATCTGCTTCTAGGTATACACCCTAAGGATAAATTGGAAATAAGACAAATATGTATCAGATATTAGTCATACAGCATCAGTCATTAGAATCGATGAAACATTGTTAAGTTCAACTCAGTTCAGTCGCTCAGTTGTGTCCAACTCTGCAGTCCCATGGACTGCAGCACACCAGGCCTCCCTGTCCGTCACCAACTTGCGGATCCTGTGCAAACTCATCTGTATCGAGTCGGTAATGCCATCCAACCATCTCACCCTCTGTAGTCCCCTTTTCCTCCTGCCTTCAGTCTTTCCCAGCATCAAGGTCGTTTCCAGTGAGTCAGTTCTTTGCATCAGGTGGCCAAAGCATTGGAGTTTCAGCTTTAGTATGAGTCCTTCCAATGAATATTCCAGACTGATTTCCTTTAAGATTGACTGGTTTGATCTCCTTGCAGTCCAAGGGACCCTCAAGAGTCTTCTCCAACACTACAGTTCAAAAGCATCAGTTCTTCAGCGCTCAGCTTTCCTTATGGTCCATCTCTCACATCTATACATGACTACTGGAAAACCCATAGCTTTGACTAGATGGACCTTTGTTGGTAAAGTAATGTCTCTACTTTTTAATATGCTGTCTAGGTTGGTCATAGCTTTTCTTCCAAGGAGCAAGTGTTTTTAATTTCATGGCTGCAGCACTATCTGCAGCAATTTTGGAGCCCAAGAAAACAGTCCATGAATGTTTCGATTGTTTCCGCATCTCTTTGCCATAAAGTGATAGGAACAGATGCTATGATCTTAGTTTTCTGAATGTTGAGTTTTAAGCCTACTTTTTCACTCTCCCCTTTCATCTTAGGAAGATTAAAAGTACTATAGTAGAAGATGGTTAAAAAAATTCCTAGCATATTCCAAATAGTGGAATGTTATGCAACCATTATAACTTAAATGAAATGAGAATGCTTATATAGAAACTAGATTTGAAACTATTTAATACAAATTTAGTCTTTATTTGGCATTTGTAAATACTTGTATTTATAGAGTTACACAAAAATTTCAAATTTTTTTTCTGGTGATCAAGATTACATGTGGTTTCACATTTATATTTATTTTCTAAGCACATGATCTATTGTTACCATTGATTTTTTTTAAAGAAAAATCTTTGTTCTTGAAAAATGTATCTTATTTAAAACTCAATATCCAAAAAACTAAGATCATGCATCTCATCCCATCACTTCATGGCAAATATATGGGGAAACAATGGAAACAGTGACAGACTTTATTTTCATGGCTACAGCCATGAAATTAAACGACATTTGCTCCTTGGAGGAAAAGCTATGACCAACCTAGACAGCATATTAAAAAGAAGAGACATTACTTTGCCAACAAAGGTCATATAGTCAAAGCTATGATTTTTTACTAGTAGTCATGTATGGATGTAAGAGTTGGACCATAAAGAAAGCTGAGCACTGAAGAATTGATGCTTTCGAACTGTGGTGTCAGAGAATACTCTTGAGAGTCCCTTGGACTGCAAGGAGATCAAACCAGTCCATCCTAAAGGAAATCAGTCCTGAATATTCATTGGAAAGACTGATGCTGAAGCTGAAGCTCCAAATCTTTGGCCACCTGATGTGAAGAATTGACTCACTGGGAATGACCCCGATGCTGGGAAGAATTGAAGGCAAGAGGAGAAGGGGAAGACAAAATGAGATGGTTGGATGGCATCACTGGCTGAATGGACGTGAATTGGGGCAAGCTCTGGGTGTTGGTGATGGACAGGGAAGCCTGACGTACTGTAGGCCATGGGGTTGCAAGGAGTTGGACAAGACTGAGCAACTGAACTGAACTGAACTGACTATTAGACACTATGAATTAATAATTTTAGATGCCTTGTTAGTAGCTATGTTACAATGACAATATAACTAACTCCTTTCCACAGAGCTCAGTGCAATAGAGAATATCTAAGAACTGCTCAGATAACATGACACACTTAAGCCTATTGGTAAACCAGCAAGGAGAAAGCCACTTGGACTCCTAGATGGTGCCAAAAGATGTCACCTTCCTGAGGGCGGGGGCAGGGTCCACGGTATCTAGCACAGTGGCTAACACATACTGGATACTCATGAAATTGCCCATCATACACATTTTCTCACCCATGCAAAATAACAACTAACTATAGCCGATAACTGTGAATACAACTCACTGGCTACCTGTGTCTTTGAAATCTTGAAATGCTGGCACATATGAAGAGAGGCGTGTTAGTTGGCTTTTATGGAGAAAGGGATGATGCAATATGAGACCTGGAGGTTCTCCTGGAGACTACCCCTTTCTGATGCTGTGAAGTGATTGTCATACAAATGGCACTGAAATGACAACTGCACCTCACTAACATCAAAGAAAAGCAGTCCCTGGATTTTCTGACAGACCAGAAATAATGAACCAGATGTAGGCAATACACTCATGTTGGCATTTGTAAGTTCTTACATGTGGTAATAAATATTGGGAAACATCCATGCCAGTTGTCTTGCGGATGGTGGAACCATAATTATTGGATTTATGGTGTTCCAAGTCCAAGCACAACCACCTCCTTGCCTTAAGTACATGCAGGGATTCTTGGTAATATGTAGGGTCAGAATGGAGCTTACATAAACCTGCTTTCCATTGACTTTTACTCTTGCATTTGGTTCTGCAAAGTAACTGAAAATGACTAAAAGCAGTAATAAAACTTGTCGCTAGATCACAGCTATGCAGTTGTTTGGCAAAGGTTAGGCACACTGAAAACGAGGTCACTTTTCACTCCAATCCCAAAGAAAGGCAATGCTAAAGAAGGAGCAAACTACCGTACAATTGCACTCACCTCACCCACTGTTAAGTTCAATTTAGTTCAGTTGCTCAGTTGTGTCTGACTGTGACGCCATGAATCACAGCATGCCAGGCCTCCCTGTCCATCACCAACTCCTGGGGTTCACTCAATATCATGTCCATCGAGTATGTGATGCCATCCAGCCATCTCATCCTCTGTCGACCCCTTTTCCTCCTGCCCCTAATCCCTCCCAGCATCAGAGTCTTTTCCAGTGAGTCAACTCTTTGCACAGGTGGCCAAAGTACTGGAGTTTCAGCTTTAGCATCATTCCTTCCAAAGAACACTCAGAAATGATCTCCTTTAGAATGGACTGGTTAGAACCAACCTATACAGCATATTAAAAAGCTGAGACATTACTTTGCCAACAAAGGTCCATCTAGTCAAGGCTATGGTTTTTCCAGTAGTCATGTATGGATGTGAGAGTTGGATGATAAAGAAAGCTGAGAACTGAAGAATTGATGCTTTTGAACTGTATTGGAGAAGACTCTTGAGAGTCCCTTGAATTGCAAGGAGATCAAACCAGTCCTTCCTAAAGGAAATCAGTCTTGAATATTCATTGGAAGGACTCATGCTGAAGCTGAAACTCCAATGCTTTGGCCACCTGATGCAAAGAACTGACTCACTGGAAAAGAGCCTGATGCTTGGAAAGGATGAAAGTGGGAGGAGAAGGGGATGGCAGAGGATGAGATGGTTGGATGGCATCACTGACTCAGTAGACATGAATTAGAGCAAGCTCTGGGAGTTGGTGATGGACAGGGAGGCCTGGTGTTTTGCAGTCCATGAAGCCTGATGCTTGAAAGGATGAAAGTGGGAGGAGAAGGGGATGGCAGAGGATGAGATGGTTGGATGGCATCACTGACTCAGTAGACATGAATTAGAGCAAGCTCTGGGAGTTGGTGATGGACAGGGAGGCCTGGTGTTTTGCAGTCCATGAGGTTGCAAAGAATCAGACATGACTGAGTGACTGAACTGAACTGAGGCACACTGAGTGAATAGCAAAAGGAAAACAACCTAGGAATCTATAGACTGAAGATTTAAATGCACTCCTTCTAGCATGTACCCTTATATAGCTTCTTTTAATAGTAGGATAGCTGGTGTGCTGGATTGCATGTTATAGGGATATTTGGTATAGACGACAATTAAGAGAAACATCACCAAACCCTACTTGGAGTAAAGCCCAGTACTCATTCTCTTTATTTAACAGACTCTCAGTGTGCATAGCAGAGTTGAGATGTCTCAACTCTGGTTTCAGTGGTTTACCACTCATCTCTTGACCTGTATTTAAACCACAACATCTTGCTGGTCAGGCCACAATGGGAATGCCTGGAGTAACCCTAAACAGGACAAGGAGCGAATATGTGAATAATATTAATGCATAATGTCTGAAGTCTACAAAGTTAATTTTCCCACAAGGCTTACGGTCATGAGGTAGGGTGAAGGAAACAGAAAATAAAAATGGAAGTTACTTTGGCAGGTAATGGATCACGGGGAGAAAAGCCTTCCTGCCTCTCCTGTAGGAATGCTGCTTCCTGAAGCAGCTCCTAAGGACCTCTGTTGGACACTGGGGTCCCTGTGGCTTTGGCCACACAGAGGATGCTAATGCAATGAGAGCCAAGCAGACAGGGGAAAAAGTAAGAAAATGAGTACACTCAGCTTCGAGTCCTTCACAAGCTGTCCTTGCTCTGCTCAGAATCACTCTATCATCTCCTTTGAGAGGTTCCCATCTTGGAAAATCTCAGTGGTTCCCTAATAGTAGTGGTTCGCAAACTGGACTGCTTCTGGGTGACTTGTTAAAGCATCCATTTCTGGGCCCTTCCCGAAAATTTGATTAAAAAGCTCTGTAGTGGGACTTGAAAATTTGCATTTTTAAGTTGCCAGTTGATAATGGTCTTGGTCTGGCAGCAAACTTTGAGACCCACTGCCTTACAGGACGCCAGGAGGTGTTTGCAGGTGGCTTTGATTTGGTGGAGATTTGTTTTTGCCTCTGCTTCCCTGATACTATGAAAAGGCTAGGAAGAAAAAGTAAGCAAACAGTAAGCATGTAAATGTTCAGTAATTCCCTGGAGTATGACAACTGGCAGCTTTGCCTGTGATATGCTTTGTTCTGTTTCATTTGTCCATTGGGAATATGCAGATGAAGCCACTCTAATGGTAGAAAGAGAAGAGGAAGAGCCTCCTGATGAGGGTGAAAGAGGAGAGTGGAAAAGCTGGCTTAAAACTCAGCGTTCAAAAAGCTAAGATCACGGCATCCAGTCCCATCACATCATGGTAACTAGAAGGAGGAGAAATGGAAGCAGTGACAGATTTCATTTTCTCGGGCTCTGAAAACACAGTGGATGGTAACTGCAGCCATGAAATTAAAATGTACTTGCTCCTTGGAAGAAAAGCTATGACAAACCTGGTGAAAGAGAAAGTCAGTTGTGTCTGACTCTGTGACCCTATGGACGACAGTCTGCCAGGCTCCTCTGTCCATGGAATTCTAAAGGCAAGAATACTGGAGTGGGTTGCTGTTCCTTTTTCCAGGGAATCATCCCAATTCATGGATTGAACCGGAGTCTCCTGTGTTGGATGCAGATTCTTTACTGCTTGAGCTACCAGGGAAACTCTAGATAGCATATTAAAAACAGAGACATCACTTTGCCAACAAAGGTCCATATAGTCAAAGCTATGGTTTTTTCCAGTACTCATTTATGGATGTGAGTTGGACTATGAAGAAAGCTGAGGTCTGAAGAACTGATGCTTCGCCTGGTAGGCTGCAGTACATGGGGTCACTAAGAGTCAGACATGACTGAGCGACTTCGCTTTCACTTTCATGCATTGGAGAAGGAAATGGCAACCCACTCCAGTGTTCTTGCCTGGAGAATCCCAGGGATGGGGGAGCCTGGTGGGCTGCCGTCTATGGGGTCACACAGAGTCGGACATGACTGAAGTGACTTAGCAGCAGCAGCAGCAGAAGAAGACTCTTGAGATTCCCTTGGACAGCAAGGAGATCAATTCCGTCAATCCTATAGAAATCAAGCCTGAATATTAATTGGAAAGACTGATGCTGAAGCTGAAACTCTCATACTTTGGCCGACTGATGCAAAGAACTGATTCCCTGGAATAGCCCATGATGCTGGGCAAGGTTGAAGGCAAAAAAAAAGGTGGGGGTGTTGCAGAGGATAAGATGATTAGATCACATCACTGACTCAGTGGACATGAATTTGAGCAAACTCCGAGAACTAGTGAAGGACAGGGCAGTCTGGTGTGCTACAGTCTATGTGTTAGCAAAGAATTGGACGCGACTTAGTGACTGAAGAACAACAAATTCTGCTGTCTTACCCCTCTATCATGACAGTTTTCCTAGCTTCCCGTCTCAAATGGCAGGACTAGATTACTGGAGGCTTGTAATGTCAAATCTCCAATCTTCCCTGTAACACTATTGCTATGCCCACCAGAGCAGCAAAGAAAATTCAGCGTGAATGACTGGCAAAGATTATACATTTCTCAAGAGGCTCTGATGTATTTTTTGTACAACCAGCTTAATTAAGAATCCTTGGCAGTATATTAACCACAAGCTTATGGATCTCAATATGCCAATCAAACATAATGAGATGAATGCAAATGTCAAAGTACAGATTCTTTGCCTAGGAAGTTCCAAAGGCTTAAAGCTGTGTCTTCAGTCAGTTGTCAGAAAGCAATGGGAATAGCTGGGCCTGGTGAGGCTGGGGTTTGCCCATTAAAATTTAAATATATATGGCATGACCTCCAGGTCTGAGGTATGCCGTTCCCCGTGGGATTTCAGGGTATGAGAATGAAGATAAAAGTCTTTGGCTTACAAACTCACATTAAGCTAACAACAGCAACAACAATAGTAACATACCCCAAGATACTTCTAGAGAATAGGCCTATAAGTCAGGAGCCAAAATAAAAACCTGATCAGGTTTGTCTCTATAAGATAACAGACAAGTCAAATGACAGCTCTTTGTCTGAATATTTAATAAAATAGATATGATAGTAGCTGCCTGTATTTGTTTCATAATAATCCATATCAGAAAAAAAGACCAGTACATTTGATTATATTAATTTGTCTTTTTAACGACTGCACTAACAAATGGCTATACTATAGAACTGTTATCTACTTGGTGTATCTGGTTCTTGGCTAGATTTGATGATCTATTAACAGTTGAACAACTTGAAACTTAAAACAGGCTAACAGATGGTTGTTAACCTGGGGGTGTTTCCCATCCTTACTCAAGACCTGAATTGAAAGTACAGTGATCACATTTATGTGTGACACAAATTTGGAAGAGATGGGTAATATTTTCTATGAATGAAACAGAAGCCAAATACATTTTCTCTTTAATTTGGCTATAAGGTGAATTTAATCAATTGCACTTTAATAGAGAAAATATAAGGATCTTCATGAAGATACAAGAAAGGAAATTTAAACAACAAATTCCACCCTATGGATAGGTGACTTAAAAATATTTTAGGTGGAAGAGACTTTAAAATTTCACTACAAAGTATTAGTGTGTTTAGATTCTAAGACAGTTAATGTAATGTTTGTTGTCTTTAATGGATTATAATGTACAGAATGAAAGAAGTGATGATGTTGCTGTAAATTAGCCAGACGATCTCTGGAGTATCCACAGTTCTGGATACCATGCTGTTGAGTAAAGAGAGAAGCAATCAGGTCAAGGAGAGAATGGTTTCACATAAGGTGCAGTTGAACGAAAAGAGAGTTTTCCCTTAAATGCAAACTGAAGGAAGAACAAGATCTCTGGTTTTAAAGTACTTGAAAGATAGTCATGATGATGAGAAACTATCAATATTTTTATATGTTGAGTCATGAAGAGGATAACTAGAACCAGAAGGTAGAGAGGCAGATAATAGGTAAGAATAAAAAAAAGAAAATTTCTCTAAACTGCTTATTGCTTAAAAAAAACTTTATTAAAATAATCATGCACATAGTTTACAGAGATAAATAACAGTGCAAAGCATGTAATTTAAAACAACAGCTATCTTCTTTCTCTTCATCCTAATCCTTGCTTCCCAGAGCAAACTTTATGGACTGTTTTCACTTACTCTTCTAATATTTTCCTCAATTTTCTAAATATTATGCATACTCTGCTCTAAAAAACATTAAATCTAAACACTTTTACTATAGAACATGGGAATTTGGGTGTCTATCTTTTCCCTTCCTTTTCTTTTCTCCCAGCAAGTTAAATAACTGTTTCTGGTTAAATCAATATTTAGAATGTATTTTATATAAATAACTCATGATTGAGTCACAAAAAGTATTGAAGATATTTTCTGGTTTACACAATGTTTTGTTTTTCTTAGAATTAATGATTATTGTATTTTTGCTATTTCCCCTGGGTGCTTTTGTTAATTCACCCTCCAGATTCTCCATCAGAGCTGTAGGGCTTCAATCAATGCAGTAAACATGCTGGTCAATCTTTCAATGCCATTTCTTTCTTAGGAAAATCCTCTTTGGAGTCTTGAGCTCACTGGCTCCTATCTGGCAGCTGTGGTCTTTCCAACACTCCTTACTTCTTTCTGAAATATGTTAACAGTATCCTATGTCTTGTTCTATTTCCCTATTAAAAAAAATTTTTTTCCCCCAGTAAGCTTCCTCAGAAAGGATGTATGATAAATAAAAATTTTGAAACCTGACAATCTGTTTCTGTTCTTTTCTAAAGTTGATTAAGAGTGTCCCTGGGACTAGAATTCTGGATTGGAAATTACACTCTCTCAAATTTTAAAGGCATGGGTTGCATTATTGTTTTCTAACTTTCAAGATTGTTGTTAAGAACATGAGAATACTGTTTGCATATATGTTACATTTATTTTTTTATTCTCCTGGAAAATTTTCAGTAAATACTCTTTATACTTTGTTATTGTTCAGTCGCTCAGCTGTGTCTGTCTCTTTGTGACCCCATGACTGCAGCATGCCAGGCTTCCCTGTCCTTTGCCTCTCCTGGAACTTGCTCAAACTGATGTCCACTGAGTCAGTGATGCCATCCAACCATTTTGCTCTCTGATGTCCCCTTCTCCTCTTGCCTTCAAATCCTTCCCAGCATCAGAGTCTTTTCTAATGAGTCAGCTCTTCACATCACATGGCCAAAGTACTGGAGTTTCAGCTTCAGCATCAGTCCTTCCAATGACTATTTAAGACTGATGTTTTTCAGGATAGACATGTTTGATCTCCTTGTTGTCCAAGGGACTTTCAAGAGCCTTTACCAGCACCACAGTCCAAAAGGATCAATTCTTCAGCGTTCAGCCTTCTTTATGGTCTGACTCTCACATCAATAGATGACTACTGGAAAAACCATAGCTTTGACTATATAGACATTTGTCGACAAAGTAATGTTTCTGCTTTTTAATATGCTGTCTAGGTTGGTCGTAGCTTTTCTTCCAAGGATCAAGTGTCTTTTAATTTCATGGCTGCAGTCACCATTTGCAGCAATTTTGGAGCCAACGAAAATAAAGTCTGTCACTGTTTCCACTGTCTCCCCATCCATTTGCCATGAAGTAATGGGACTGGATGCCATGATCTTCATTTTTTTGAATGTTGAGTTTTAAGCCAGCTTTTACACTCTCCTCTTTCACCTTCATCAAGAGGCTCTTCAGTTCCTCTTCACTTTCTGTCATAAGGGTAGTGTTATCTGCATATCTGAGGTTATTGATATTTCTCCTGGCAATCTTGATTCCAGCTTGTGCTTCATTCAGCCTGGCATTTTGCATGATGTGCTCTGCATATAAATTAAATGAGTAGGGTGACAATATATAGACTTGATATACTCTTTTCCCAATTTTGAACCAGCCCATTGTTCTATGTCTGGTTCTTACTGTTGTTTCTTGACCTACATACAGGTTTCTCAGCACGTAGGTAAGGCAGTCTGGTATTCCCGTCTCCTTAAGAATTTTCCACAGTTTGTTGTGATCCACACAGTCAAAGGTTTGAGCATAGTCAGTGAAGCAGAAATAGATGTTTTTCCAGAATTCTCTTGCTTTTTTCTATGATCCAGAGGATATTAGCAATTTGATCTCTGGTTCCTCTGCCTTTTCTAAATCCAGCTTGAGCATCTAAAAGTTTTTGATTCATGTACTGTTAAAGAATCACTTGGAGAATTTTGAGCATTACTTTGCTAGCAAGTGAGATATGGAGATGACATCACTCTTATGTCAGAAAGCAAAGAACTAAAAAGCCTCTTGTTGAAAGTGAAAGTGGAGAGTGAAAAAGTTGGCTTAAAACTCAACATTCAGAAAACTAAGATCATGGCATCTGGTCCAATCCCTTCAAGGCAAATAGTTGGGGAAACAATGGAAACAGTGACAGACTATATTTTGGGGCTCCAAAATCACTGCAGATGGTGACTGCAGCTATGAAATTAAAAGACCGTTGCTCCTTGGAAAAAAAAGTTATAACCAACCTAGACAGCATATTCAAAAGCAGAGGCATTACTTTCCCAACAAAGGTCCATCTAGTCAAGGCTATTTTTTTCCAGTAGTCACATACAAATGTGAGAGTTCGACTCTAAAGAAAGTTGAGCACTGAAGGATTGATGCTTTTGAACTGTGGTGCTGGAGAAAACTCTTGAGAGTGCCTTGGACTGCAAGGAGATCCAACCAGTCCATTCTAAAGGAAATCAGTTCTGAATATTCATTGGAAGGACTGATTCTGACATTGAAATTCCAATCCTTTGGCTACCTGATGCAAAGAGCTGACTCATTTGAAAAGACCCTGATTCTGAGAAAGATTGAAGGCAGGAGGAGAAGGGGATGATAGAGGACAAAATGGTTGGATGGCATGACAGACTCAATGGACATAAGTTTGAGTAAACTCCAGAAGTTGGCAATGGACAGGGAGGCCTATTGTGTTCCATTCCATGGTTTCACAAAGAGACACAACTGAGAGACTGAACTGAGCTGAACTGAGATGAGTGCAATTGTGTGGTAGTTTGAGCATTCTTTGGCACTGCCCATTTTTGGGATTGGAATGAAAAACTGACCTTTTCCAGCTCTGTGGCCACTGCTGAGTTTTCCAAATATGCTGGCATATTGAATATAGCATTTCACAGCATCATCTTTTAAGATTTGAAGTAGCTCAGCTGGAATCCCACTACCTCCAGTAGCTTTGTTTGTAGTGATGCTTCCTAAGGCCCACTTGACTTCGCACACCAGGATGTTTGGCTCTAGGTTAGTGATCACATCATCATGATTATCTGGGTCGTGAAGATCTTTTCTGTACAGTTCTTCCGTGTATTCTTGCCACCTCTTCTTAATATCTTCTGTTTCTGCTAGGCCCATACCATTTCTGTCCTTAATTGTGCCCATCTTTGCATGAAATGCTCCCTTGTGTCTGTAATTTTCTTGAATAGGTCTCTAGGTTTTTCCATTTTATTGTTTTCCTCTATTTCTTTGCACTGATCACTTAGGAAGACTTTCTTATTACTTTATCTTATATTATATATATGATATACTATATTTTATATAATACCTCTTATTATTTTTTCTTTTTATTATTTCTCTCCTTGCTATTCTTTGGAACTCTGCATGGGTATATCTTTCCTTTTCTCCTTTCACTTCCCTTATTTTCTCAGCTATTTGTAAGGCCTCCTCATACAACCATTTTACCTTTTTGCCTTTCTTTTTCTTGGGGATGGTCTGGATCCCTGCCTCTTGTACAATGTCATGAACCTGCATCCATAGTTCTCCAGGCTCTCTGTCTATCAGATCTAATCCCTTGAATCTTTCTGCTGCTTCCACTGTATAATAATAAGATATTTGATTTAGGTCATACCTGAATGGTCTAGTGTTTTCTCTACTTTCTTCAATTTAAGTCTGAATTTGTCAATAAGGAGTTCATGATCTGAGCCACAGTCAGTTCCTGGTCTTATTTTTGCTGACTGTATAGAGCTTCTCCATCTTTGGCTGCAACGAATATAATCCATCTGATTTCAGTATTGACCATCTGGTAATGTCCATGTGTAGAATCTTTTATTGTGCTGTTGGAAGAGGGTGTTTGCTATGACCAGTTCATTCTCTTGGCAAAACTCTGTTAGCCTTTGCCCTGCTTCATTTTGTACTCTAAGAAGAAACTTGCTTCTTATTCCAGGTATCTCTTGACTTTCTACTTTTGCATTCCAGTCTCCTATGAAAATGACATCTGTTTTTGGTGTTAGACTAGAAGGTCCTGTACATCTTCATAGAATCACTCAGCTTCAGCTTCTTCGGCATTAGTGGTTGGGGCATACACTTGAATTACTGTGACACTGAATTGTTTGACTTGGAAATGAACAGAGATCTTTCTGTCTTTTTTTGAGATTGCACCCAAGTATTGCATTTCAGACTCTTTACTAGTCTAAAACTTCTCAATGATTTGCATTAATGTGGAGCTTTATTGTTCATTGTGTGGGATACTTCAGAAACTCTTGGCCTGCAGTTTTGAGACATTTTCTCATGTTCTCTATTAGTTTTTTTTTTTTTAATTTGTATTTTTAAAATTCCTTTTCTAGTAAAATGCTGTGCCTCCTGGATCTAATTTTCTCATGCTCTTTCTTAATCTCCATCTTTTTGTATTTTGCTTTATATCCTGTAGAGATACACAATTTTATCTCTCAATCTATCAGAATTTTTATTTCTATTAATGTATTATTAATTCTCAAGGGTTGTTCTTTATTTTCTGAAAGTTCTGTCTTAGAGCATCTTGTTTTTCATTTTATGAGTAAAACTTATCTCTTTGAGAAAAATTTAGCTTAATATTCTCTGCACTATCTTTCTCCTCCAAGTTTTTTTTATATCCTCACTTTGAATTGATCTGGACTCATTCTTTCATGTTATGTTAAAATCTTTAATGTTTCATGTCATGTTAAAATCTTTCCTAAAAACAAAGGCTGGGATATCCTTTCAAATTCTAGGGTGAGTCTGTTAGATCAGGTTCCCTGGGAAATAGATTGTATAGTAAGTTTACCTGGGATTTTCTTGGGATCAGCACCTGAGGGGGAGAGAGAGAAATTGATAGAAATACTGTTTCAATCACTTACCAGGGAATAACAGGGAAAGCTCTGGTATTGGGACGACATTTCAGAGATATACTAAATTGAGGCAAGTGTGCTGGATTTGGGTTTCCCTCTGGGAAAGATTGTAATCCTCTACAAATCACGGATTGGGTTTGTCCTCTGGGCAAGGCAGCTGTCTTCATTTGGGGTGATTTCCAGAAAGGAAATCAGCTATGATCCATAAGCCACTAACGCATCCAGCAACTGGGAGAATTGCCTCAGTCCTGAAGGGTGAATCCAGAATCCACAACAGCAAGGCAATTAAATGCTGTGATGTAAATGAGGTTAGACAAATGGTAGACCTCACCACAAGGTGATCATTCTGGGGGAGAGACCACTTAGGGAGATTCTTGTCAGTATCGGAGATCTTTCCCTCGGGCTGTTAAATTCCCACAGGTGAAGCTGAGGAAGGAGTTTTGTGGTGGCTGCTGTGCTAGAAGAGCATCTGAGGGGCTCAGTGTTCAGTATGCAGATCTCCACTTAATCCCTTGTTTTCAGAAGGAGCTTCACAGTCTTCTGGGCCTGGTGTCCAGGTGACAATCTTTACGGTTCAACATCTTCAGAAAGTAAATCCATATGTCTGGGTGGGCGGGAGGACAGTTCACTGGCTTTATGAGGTGAGAGAGAGAATCTGGGTGTCTGGATTTTTTAAAAATAACCTTTCAATAAATTCTCATTTTCAGCCCTATATCACACCTCAGATGTACCTGAGCCTTTCCATGGTTTATCTTCCCCCTTGCAGATTTAGAACTCAGTTTCTCTATTCTCCCAAATCAGCTTCCAAATTTTCACTAACATCCCTGGCTCTTGGGGGATTTTTCAGAAGCAATTCTTTACTTGTTTTATTTGAGTTTTGGTGATGAAGAAGGAGATAAATTGGTTGCTTATTATTTCATGTTTGACTTTAGTTACAACAATTACTTTCTATAAGACACCATGTGCTATTTCAAGAGGTGATGTTTCTTAATCACCGCAGGTGCTCAAGTAGAGAATGGACAATCACTTAAGAGGAATGCTGACAGGGTTCTTGCCTTATTGGAATTAGGAGATCATGTCACCCAATCCTGGGGCTTCCCTTGTGGCTCAGCTGGTAAAGAATTCACCTGCAATGCAGGAGACCTGGGTTTGATCCCTTGGTTGGGAAGACCCCCTGGAGAAGGGAAAGGCTACCCATTCCAGTATTCTGGCCTGGAGAATTCCATGGACTGTATAATCCATGGGATTGCAAAGAGTCAGACAAGACTCACTCACTGACCCAATCCTGAGCTTCTACAGTTCCATATAATATAGGAAAAACAACTTTATTATAGGAAATGGTACATGATAGTCAAAGAACAAGACTCTGTATTAAACTTCTCCATTTGATAAATAGACTTAATATTTGATTTTTCTTCTATTTACCATCTGGGTCCAGTTCGCAATACTACTTAATACAATTTATTCCCATCAATCAGATGTACCTACTAATGTCTGAATATCAGCAGTGAGAATAATTAACCAAGACTCACTCACTGACCCAATCTGAGCTTCTACAGTTCCATATAATATAGGAAAAACAACTTTATTATAGGAAATGGTACATGATAGTCAAAGAACAAGACTCTGTATTAAACTTCTCCATTTGATAAATAGACTTAATATTTGATTTTTCTTCTATTTACCATCTGGGTCCAGTTCGCAATACTACTTAATACAATTTATTCCCATCAATCAGATGTACCTACTAATGTCTGAATATCAGCAGTGAGAATAATTAACCAACCCCCAAGGTGAGATCATATATACATAAGAAGGAAAAAATGAATTGCAATTTCAGTTGTGTATATAGACTCATTAATGAGTAAGTTAGTCAAAGTGATCAGTGGTCATGGAACTCGCTTTTGGGCTATTTATTCTCTAGAAAGGCTTCCCTGGTAGATCTGATGGTAAAGAAAGTGAAAGTGAAAGTCACTCAGTCATGCCCGACTCTTTGTGACCCCATGGCCTATACAGTCCATGGAATTCTCCAGGCCAGAAAAGCGGAGGGAGTGGGTAGCCTTTCCCTTCTCCAGGGGATCTTCCCAACCCAGGGGATCAAACCATGGTCTCCTGCATTGCAGACAGATTCTTTCCCAGCTGAGCCACAAGGGAATCCCAAGGATACTGGAGTGAGTAGCCTATCCTTTCTCCAGCGGTTCTTCTTGACCCAGGAATCAATCGGACTGGGGTCTCCTGCATTGCAGGTGGATTCTTTGCCAACTAAGCTATCAAGAAAGTCCCCAGATGGTAAAGAATCTGCCTGCAATGCAGGAGCCTGAAATGCAGGAGACCTGGTTTGATCTCTGGGTCCAGACGACCCTCTGGAGGAGGGCATTCCAGTATCCTTGCCTGGAGAATTCCATGGCCAGAAGAGCCTGGTGGCTACAGTCCATGGGGTCACAGAGAGTCGGACATGAGTAAGTAACTAACACACAAACACACACACACTTTCACTTCAGTTCAGTTGCTTAGTCATGTCCGACTCTTTGCAACCCCATGAACTGCAGCACGCCAGGCCTCCCTGTCCATCACCAACTCCTGGAGTCCACCCAAACCCATGTCCATTGAGTTGGTGATGCCATCCAACCATCTCATCCTCTGTTGTCATCTTCTCCTACCCTCAGTCTTTCCCAACATCAGGGTCTTTTCAAATGTGTCAGCTCTTCACATCAGGTGGCTAAAGTATTGGAGTTTCAGCTTCAACATCAGTCCTTCCAATGAAAACCCAGGACTGATCTTCTTTAGGATGGACTGGTTGGATCTTCTTGCAGTCCAAGGGACTCTCAAGAGTCTTCTCCAACACCACATTCAAAAGCATCAATTCTTTGGCGCTCAGCTTTCTTTATCGTCCAACTCTCACACCCATAAATGACCACTGGAAAAACCATACCTTGACTAGATGGACCTTTGTTGGAAAAGTAATGTCTCTGCTTTTGAATATGCTGTCTAGGTTGGTCATAACTTTCCTTCCAAGGAGTAAGCGTCTTTTAATTTCATGACTGCAATCACCATCTGCAGTGATTTTGGAGCCCAAAAAATAAAGTCAGCCACTATTTCCACTGTTTCCCCATCTATTTGCCATGAAGTAATGGGACCAGATGCCACGATTTTAGTTTTCTGAATGTTGAGTTTTAAGCCAACTTTTTCACTCTCCTTAAGAGGCTCTATAGTTCCTCTTCACTTTCTGCCATAAGGGTGATGTCATCTGTATATCTGAGGTTATTGATATTTCCACACATACTTTACAAGTCAAATTTAGATTAAGTTTTCCACTCACATCTCTTGAAAGTATTTGGGAAAGTAAAACAAGTGTTCTGTTTGATTTCTGTGCTATTACATTTTAGATAATTCAATACTAAGAAGTAATATTTATACAGCCCTTACCTCACTAGACAGCCCTGTAAATCTTTGTATGCATAAACACATTTAAACCACACAATAAAGTCTCATAATAAATTCTCATAATAAAACTGTATGAGATAAGATAAAGTTTTATTCTCTTTATAAATGATGAAACTGGGTCACAGGAAAATTAAGTAACTTGCCCAACACCACACAGGAAGTGAAAGAGCCATGATTTGAACCACTTTCTGATTTTGCTCTAGACTCCAAGTTCCCAACTGCTGGGTTGCTCTGATCTTTGTAATCAAGGTCAGAAACTTTTACACAATGAGAAATATGTGATACAACATACTGTGTCGTACAATGTATTATACAGCAGTGTACAATTCCAACAAATTCTGCAAGTACAGCTCCCAATTAGACCAGTGGATAGCATCTGGAATTAGTCAACAGAAAGCATACAGTCTTCCCTCAGGATACTGGAAGACCACATATTTCTTTGATGACCGGACAAAAGCTGTTACAGCTTGGCAGGCAAGTTCTGATTCATCCGCCATATTCACCAGATATTCCACCTTCGAATTTCCATTTATTTTTATCTTTACCAAACTATCTTAATGGAAAATTTTGGTTCCCTGAAAGACTGCAAAGGGCACCTGAAACAGTTATTTGCTCAAACAGATAAAAAATTTTGGGAAGATGGAATTATGAAGTTGTCAGAAAAATTGCAGAAGGTAGTGGGACAAAACAGTGAATATGTTGTTCAATCAGTTGGTGAAAATGAAAAAAAAGAAAAAAGAAAAAAAGAGGACTTTCCTGGTGGTCCAGTGGTTGGTTGAGACTCCAGTCTCCCAGTGCAAGAGTGTGGGGTTCAATCCCTGGTCAGGGAACTAAGATCCCACTTGCCAGGCAATGCACCCCCACCACCACCAACAAAAAAATTATACACGCTTGTAAACTAAACACAGAAAAGTAAAAAGGGAGTAATAATTATAACTTCAACAAACAAATGTTATTTTCCCATCACTCTGCTAAAGTGTTTTACCTATATTTTTCTATTAATACTTAACAATAACTTTGTTGCACTTTTGTTCCCATTTTACTAATGGGGATAGACAGAGAAATTAAATGACTTCTCCACTTTTACACAGCTGCTGAAAGCAGAGTTCTAGCCCAGATCTGTAGGAATCCAAGTCTAAGATCTAAACTACCTTTCAGGACTCTCTCCATGTCACCTCTCCTCCTCTGCCTAGAGGAAATCCTTGGCTTTCTTTGACTTAGAGTTTACAATGCACAGCAGTAGCAAATGATTCACATTCCAGAACGTGTAGCACAATTAGCAATCATGGGAACATTTACTTTGTGACTGCTATGTGGGCACCAGGCTAGACCACCATTCAGTACTGTGTGGTTAGTCACTGTTCATATTTAACTGTAGATTAATTTTAAAAGTATATGGTACATACATCTTTTAATATTTGCACATCTATTATGGTCTAGATTAAGCCCTCATGAGCATTATAAAAGCATGTTTCACTTTTTTTCAGATTAACAGACAGACCTCACAAATTTTTCTTGTGTGTTATACATATGTAGCTATATTAAATATATAATGTGTAAATATATAACTAATATTAATATATAGTCAATATATGTCTGTATGTACATTGTATATAA
>SJYC01037447.1:0-17824 GCA_006408675.1 Madoqua kirkii
CAGATATGATGTGGTTCAATATTTTAAAACTAGTTTTTATAATCTGTGATTTCTTAATTTAGTAAAAGGAATTCATAATCTATTTGTAATAAAAAATGTAATTGAGTTTGTGTACTTCCCTATTTTAAAAGAAATATCTGCTCTTTCTTCTGATTTTTAAAAATTCTGTTGTTAGAGACATTCTGTCTTAGAGCCACAGTATACAGATACTGAATGAATACTTTAGAAACATTTCTCAGCTGTTGAATTTTAGTAATAATAGTTGCTAATTATATCCCTGAAGGAAAGAGGCCTCAGGTCAGAAAATTCTCAACCACTTGGATTTTCAGGGAATATATGCAGAGGTTTCATTACAGAGAAATGCCCAGGGTTTTTTTTTTTTCTCCATAATAATGTTTGCCCCCAAACTTCTAACCCAGTAAAATCCATTGCCAATATGTGTTCTCAAAAGCTTCCAGTTCTCTTTTAAATCCTAACTTGCTTCCTTCTGGCCTTCCTCTTACTAGGCCTCAACATTTTCCTCTTAGTAAAAGCTGTTCTTCCTACATCTGTGACTTTGATATTAAAGTCAGTTGGGTCTCCTTCAGGAGGGAGGAGTAACTTCCATGAGATGTTGGAGTATACTTTGTTGAAAATGGTGTCTGAATTGCTTTTTGAATAATTTTCTCTAATCTCTCATCTCCTGGCTACAAAACAAAAGGACATGGGCTGCCCAAATTATGGAATATTATTAATAAGAAAAAACACAAGCAACAATAAACCTCTGTGTGAAAACAGATAGGCTTATACAGCACAAGAGTAAGAAGCATGGTTCTTTAGATAATTCCGTTTTGGTTCTTGACTCTCACTGTTCAAATATCAAAGGGAAGTTATTCTCTTTGAAGACTATTATTTTGACAAGAAGTCGAATGATCTACTCATTTATTTACTTATTTTTTTAATTTTATTTTTTAATTGGCGGATAATTACTTTACAATATAGTGCTTTCTCCCATACATCAACATGAATCAACCGCAGCCACACACATGTCTCCTTCCTTCTTAAACCTTCCTCCCACCTCTCTCTGCATCCCACCCCACTAGGTTGTCAGAGAGCACTGGCTTTGGGGTCCCTGTCTCATTCAGCAAATTCCTGCTGGCAATCTATTTTACATATGGGAATGTATATGTTCCATTACTACTTGCTCTCATCTTCCCACCTTCTTCCTCCCCCACTGTAACCAAAAGTCTCTCTCCTCTTCATGTCTGCATCTCTTTTGCTATCCTACAAACAGGATCATCAGTACCATCTTTCTAGATTCCATACATATGTATTAATATATCATATTTGCTTTTCTCTTTCTGTCTTAACTCTGAATCATAGACTCTAGGTTCATCCACCACATTAGAACCGACTCAGAATCATTCCTTTTTATAGCTGAGTAATATTCATTGTGTATAGGTATCACAACTTCTTTTCGTTGCTGTTGCTGTTAGCCCGAGCTTAAAACATTCTGCTTCCAAGGTCTCAGGCCTTTCCTCCACAAGCTGTTGAAGAGAGATCTGTAACATCTCAAAGGTATGTCTCTGCCCTAACATACTTGCCTATTGCCGACAGTAACGATTCCCCACGCCTGCTCGGCCCTCACCAGGGTTATGTCTTCCTGTTCCTTCCCTCACAATCACCCCAGGGCTCCTTCTCTTCTTCCAATAAGGCAATCACATCTGGCTTAGACTTGGAAGGCCCTGCTAGTGAGATGAATTGCTGTCATTCTCTCAGGTCACATCCCTCTAAAACCCCCCCCGTGCCGAGTACAGGAATTCCCACTCATCCTGTGAGAAGCCTATGGCCACATCTCTAATGTCACTGAACCAGTCCAGGAGAGGAAGACACCACACATCATGCAAGGCAGCACAGGAGATGCATCAGGAAAGGAGGAACAAGCAGGATGTGGATCATTGCTTGAAACTGCAAGAACCAGTCAGTCTTTTTCAAGATTTCTCTGTTGAAGAACTGTGGAGTCCAGATAAGCCAAATATCTCTGAACTGAAACCAACAAGGTTGTCATAAATTCTTTATCCATTCATCCATTGATGGACGTATTAGGCTGCTTCCATGTCCTAGCTATTGTAAACAGTGCTGCAATGAACATTAGGGTATATGTGTCTTTTTGAACTATGGTTGCCTGAGGGTATATGTCCAGTAGTGGCATTGTTGGGTCATGTGCAAATGTGAGATCTGGACCATAAAGAAGGCTGAGCATTGAAGAATTGAGACTTTGGAACTGTGGTGCTGGAGAAGATTCTTGAGAATCCCTTGGGTAGCAAGGAGATCAAACCAGTTAATTTTAAAGGAAGTAAATCCTGAATATTCATTGAAAGGACTGGTGCTGAAGCTGAAACTTCAATATTTAGACCATCTGATAGGAAGAACTGACTCACTGGAAAATAACCTGATGCAGGGAAAAATTGAGGACAGGAGGAGAAGGGGATGACAGGATGAGATGGTTAGATAAGATCACCAACTCAATGGACATGAGTTTGAGCAAACTCTAGGAGATAGTGAAGGACAAGGAAAACTGGCATACTGCAGTCCATGGGGTTTCAGAGTCAGACATGACAGCAACTGAACAAACAACAACAAGGGTGGTTTTATTCCTAATTTTTAAAGGAATATCCATACTGTGCTTGCTAAGGCACACTTGACTTCACACTCCAGGATATCTGGCTCTAGGTAAGTGACCACACCACCATGGTTGTCCAGGGCATTAAGATTTTTTTTTTATAGTTCTGTGTATTCATCCAGTCTCATTACTTCATAGCAAATTGATGGGGAAACAATGGAAACAGTGGCAGATTTTATTTTCTTTGGCTCCAAAATCATTGCAGCAATGAAATTAAGAGATGCTTGCTCCTTGGAAGAAAAGCTATGACAAATCTTGACAGCATATTAAAAAGCAGAGACATCATTTTGCTGACAAAGGGTCTGTGTAGTCAAAACTATAGTTTTTCCAGGAGTCATGTACAGATGTGAGTTGGACCATAAAGAAGGCTGAGCACTGAAGAATTGATGCTTTCAAACTGTGGTGCTGGAGAAGACTCTTGAGAGTCCCTTTGCACATCAAGGAGGTCAAACCAGGCAACTGTCCACTTAGTCAACTGCTTTGTCAGTTGTTTCATTTGCTGTTACTGTCTCTCATTCTGATGGTTCTCTTTGCACATTGATTATGGTTTCCTTTGCTGTGAAAAGCTTTTAAATTTAATTAGGTCTCACTTGTTTATTTTCATTTTTATTCCCATTACTCTATAAGGTGGGGTCACAGAGGATCTTGATGTGATTTATGTCAAAGAGTGTTCTGCCTGTTTCCCTCTAAGATTTTTATGGTTTTCAGCCTTACATTTATGTCTTTAATTCATTTGGAGTTTATTTTTCTATTTGATGTTAGGAAGTTCCCTAATTTTATTCTTTAAACCTAGCTATCCAATTTTCCCAGCATCATTATTGAATTGACTGTCTTTTCTCCATTATATATTCTTGCCCCCTTTATCAAAGATAGGTGCCCATACACCTGTGGATTTACCTCTGGTTTTTTTTTTTTTTATCTTGTTCCGCTTGTCTATAATTTCTGTTTTTGTTCAAGTACCATACTGTTTTGATGACTGTAGCTTTGTAGTATAGTCTTAAGTCAGGAAGGTTGATTCCTCTAGCTCCATTCTTCTTTCTCAAGATTGCTTTGGCTAACTATTCTGGGTCTTTTGTGTTTCCATACAAATTGTGAAATTATTTGTTATAGTTCTGTGAAAAATACCATTGGTAGTTTGAGAGGGATTGTGTTGAGTCTATAGATTGCTTTGGTATTATACTTGTTTTTAGAATATTGATTCTTCCAGCCCAAGAACATGGTATATTGCTCCATCTCTTTGTGTCATCCATAATTTCTTTCATTTGTGTCATATTTTTCTGCATAAAGGCCTCTTGTCTCTTTAAGTAAACTTATTTCTGTGTATTATTCTTTTATTGTTGTTGTTGCAATGATAGAGTCATTTCCTTAATTTCTCTTTAGAATTTTTCATCGTTAGTGTATAGAAGTACAAGGGATTTCTGTGTACCAATTTTGTATCCTGTGACCCTACTATATTCATTGCATAGTATTAGTAATTTTCTGGTGCTATCTTTAGAGTTTTCTATATAAAGAATCATGTCATCTGCAGACAGTGAAAGTTTTACTTCTTTTCCAATCTGAATTGCTTTTCTTTACTTTTCTTCTCTGATTGTTGTGGCTAGATCTTCAAAACTATTTTGAATATTAGTAATGAGAGTGGGCACCCTTGTTTTGTTACTGATTTTAGAGAAATTTCTTTCAGTTTTTCCCCATGGAAAATAATATTTGTTATATTTGTATAATATTTTGTATATGGCCTTTATTATGTTGAGGTATATTCCTTCTATGACTACTCTCTGGAGAGTTTTTTTTCTAATCATAAATGGATGTTGAATTTTGTCAAAAGCTTTCTCTGCATCTATTTCCTATAGTTTTTATTTTTCAGTTCATTAATATGGTATATCATACTGATTAATTTTCATATATTGAAAAATCCTTGCACTACTGGGATAAAGCCAACTTGGTCATTATGTATGATATTTTTAATGTGTTGCTGGATTCTGTTTGGTAGAATTTTGTTGACGATTTTTGCATCCCTGTTCATCAGTCGTATTGATCTGTAATTTTCAATTTTCTTTCTTTCTTTTGCATCTTTGCCTTTTTTTTTTTTGTATCAGGGTGATGGTGGCCTTGTGGAATGAATTTGGGAGTTTTCCTTCCTTTGTGACTTTCTGGAATAGTTTGAGTAGGGTAGATGTTAACTCTTCTCTAAACTTTGGATAGATTTTACCTGTGAAGCTATCTAGCCCTGGACTTTTCTTTGTTGAAAGATTTTTGATTACAGTCTTGATTACTGTGTTTGTGATTTGTCTGTTCATATTTTCTCTTTCTTCCTGGTTCACTTCTAGAAGGTCATACTTTTCTAAGAATGTGTCCATTTCTTCCAAGTTTCCCTTTTATTGCCCTAGTTGCTTATAGTAGTCACTTACAACCCTTTGTATTTTTTGTCTCTTGTAACTTCACCTTTTTCATTTCTAATTTTATTGATTTGAGTCTTCTCCCTTTTTTTCTAGATGAGTCTTACTAACAGTTTGTTGATTTTGTTTATCTTCTCAAAGAACTAGCTTTTTGTTTTATTGATCTTTGATGTAGTTTCCTTCATTTCTTTTATTTCTGCTATGACCCTTATGGCCTCTCTCCTTAAACTAACTTTGGAGTTCTTTTGTTCTTCTTTTCCTATTTGTTTTAGGGGTAAGGTTAAGTTGTTTATTTGATGTCTCTCTTGTTTTTTTGGGGGAGAGGTTTGTATTGCTATAAACTTCTCTTAGCACTGCTTTTACCGTGTCGCATAGATTTTGAGTTGTTGTGTTTTCACTGTCATTGTTTCTAGGTATATTTTCATTTCCTTTTTTATTTCTGCAGTGATCTGTTGGTTCTTCAGAAATGTATTGTCTGGCCCCCATGTGTTTGTGTTCTGTATAGTTTTCTTTCTTGTAGTTGTTATTTAATCATATAGTGTTGTGGTCAGAAAGGATGCTTGAAATTGTTTCAATTTTTAAAAATTTACTATGGCTTGATTTAGGGCCCGAGATGTAATCTATCCTGGATAATGGTCCATGTGCACTTGAGAAAAAGTGGAATCTATTGTCTTCAGGTGAAATGCCCTGTAGATGTCAATTAGGTCCAACTGGTCCAATGTATCCTTTAAAATTTGTGTTTCCTTATTAATTTTCTGTCTCAATGATCTGTTCATTAATGTGAATTGGGTATTAATATCTTCCACTATTATTATATTACTATAGATATCCAATTTAATAATTGTTAGCATTTGCCTTATGTATTTTGGTGCTCCTTTTTTGGGTATATATGTGCAATTGTTATCTTCTCCTTGGAATGATCTCATGATCATTATGTAATGCTTTTCTTTATCCAAACCCATGTCCATCGAGTCAGTGATGCCATCCAACCATCTCATCCTCTGTTGTCCCCTTCTCCTCCTGCCTTCAGTCTTTCCCAGCATCAGGATCTTTTCAAATGAGTCAGGTTTTCACATCAGTTACCATTTACTTTATTGTTTTGTGCTTGTTTTGGTAGACTTTTTTCTTATTTCCTATCTAGAGAATTTCCTTTAGTGTTCATTGAAGAGTTAATTTGATGGTTCTAAATTCTTTTAACTTTTGCTTGTCTATAAAATTGTTCATTTCTCCTTCAAATCTCAATGAGATCCTTCCTGGATAATCTTGGTTGTAGATTTTCCCCTTTCACTCACTTTAAATATATCCTGCCATTCTTTTCTGGCCTACAGAATGTCTGTTAAAAGATTATCTTTTAGCTTCATGGGAATCCCATTGTATATTATTTGCTACTTTTCCTCTTCTACTTTTAATACTCTTTGTGTTCAATTGTTATTAGTTTGATTAATATGTGTCTTGATTTGTTTCTCCTCGGGTTTATCCTGTATGTAGCTCTCTGGGCTTCCTGGACTTGGGTGGCTATTTCCTTTTCCACTTTAGGGAATTTTTCAACTATAATCTCCTCAAATATTTTCTCATGCCCTTTCCTTTTGTATTCTTCTGGGATCCCTGTAATTCTAGTGTTGGGTGCTTAATGTTGTCCCAGAGGTGTCTGAGACCATCCTCATTACTTTCGATTCTTTTTTTCTTTATGATGTTCTGCTTCAGTTATTTCCACCAGTGTATTTTCCAGCTCACTTATCTGTTCTTCTGCCTCAATTACTCTACTGTTGGTTCTCTCCAGTTTATTTTTAATCTCAGCTATTCATTGTTCATTATTGTTTATCCTTTAATTCATCTAGGTCCTCGTCAAATATTTCCTACATCTTCTTGACCTGTGCCTTCAGTCTTTTTATCTGTGTCTCCAATTTTACTTTCAAGATCTTGGATCATCTTTACTATCATTACTCTGAATTCTTTTTCAGTTGGAATGCCTATTTCCTCTTCATTCATTTGGTTATGTGGGTTTTTACCATGTTTCTTTATCTTCTGTGTCCACCTTTGACTTTTCATTTTTCTTAATTTATTGTTTTTTTGGGGGTCTCTTTTCTGGTGGGCTGGAAGGTAGTAGTTCCTCCTAATTGTGGAGTCTTCCCCTAGTGGGTGGGGTTAGGTCAGTGCCTTGTTAAGGTTTCCTGGTTGAGAGGACTTGTGCCTTTGTTCTCATGGGTGGAGCTACATCTATCTCTCTTGAGGGTGGTGCCATGTCCAGTGGTGTGCTCTGGGATGTCTATGTGTTCAGTATGTCTTAGGTCATGCTGTCTGCTAATGTGCAGGATTGTGCGTCCTTTTTTTCTGAAGGATTGGCATGGTGTGTACGTCCCTGGATTTTGCTGGCTTTTTTGGGGGGGGGGCTCTCACCTATTACATTTTCATGAAACTGGAAGTTCTCTGGTGGTCCAAAGTCCTGTAGTTGAGTCTCTTGCCTCTGGGTTTTAAGTCTAACCACTTACAGTAATATCAATACTTCACAGGCCACACAGCAAAGAAGACAAACACCAGCGGCTGCTGCTAAGTTGCTAGACTAATGCTAAAACAACTCTCAATAGCCAAGAATACCCCAAAAGTTTCACACACTTATCTAGGAGAAGAGGGAAGCAGGAGGAAAGGGGAAAAAAGGAGTCAAAAGAGAAGAAGGCAATCAAGCCAATAATCAAACTCTAAGTGAAAATCAATACTAAAAGACTCTCAAAGATACAAAATTAAAACCCAAAGATCAATGAACAAAAATCAAAAACATGGAAAAAGTAGCTTCTCAAAAATACAAAATCAGGGCTTCCTGGTGGCTCGGTGGTAAGGAATCTGCTTGCCAATGTAGGAGACATGGGTTCAACCGTGGGGCATACTGTGGGGCAACAAAGCCTGTGGGACAAAACTATTGAGCCTGTGCCCTAGAGCCTGAGAGCTACAACTACTGAGCTCATGTGCCTGCATCTACTGAAGCCTGTGTGCCCAGGAGCCACCACACTGAGAAACTTGCCCATCACAGCTGCAGAGGTGCCCTCACTCACTGAACTAGAGAAAAGCCTGTGCAGCAGTGAAGGCCCAGTCAGCCAAAAACAAGTAAATAAATAAACAACATTTAGGGAGAAATACAAAATCAAAAATCAAAGACATGGAAATTATTTTAAAAATAGGTTATTTTTTTAAACAAAGGAAAAATAGTTTATAATAAATAAAAATTAAAGGAATAATAAAGAACCATATTAGGACAATATTAGGAAAAATTTTAAAAATGATAAAAGGGAGAAAAAACAATACATATATATATATGTATATGAGTGGTAGTGAGATGAATGTCCAAATGATTCTTCTATTTTCCTGTTCCAGTCTATTTGCCTACTCAGAAAGTCCTCCAATATTTCTAGAAGGTCTCTGGATCTGTTTTGGGCAGTGTGGAGTCAGCTCAGAGCTTCCCTTGCTCCAAGCTGTAATTGTTTTCAAAGTCTGAAGTTGCCCCTCAAACGCACAGTCTCATGCGAATTGTGGGGATTTAAAGCAGGGCTTCCTGGTGGCTCAGATGGTTAAGAATCTACCTGCAATGCAGGAGACCCGTCTTCATTTCCTGGGTCAGGAAGATTCCCTGGAGAAGGGAATGGCTACCCACTTGAGTATTCTTGCCTGGAGAGTTCCATGGGTGGAGGAGCCTGGTGGAATATACTCCATGGAGTCACAGAGTCAGACACAACTGAGCAACTAACAAACCGTCTCATCTGCTGCTTCCAGGACTGTTTTCCCCTTTTTCCTTTGTTTAAACAGACTTGGCATTCTGCTCTGGTTTTTGGCCTGCCTCTGCTTTAGGTCTCTCTTCAGTGTCTTTCCTCTGCTTCACTTTCACTTTCATGCACTGGAGAAGGAAACAGCAACCCACTCCAGTGTTCTTGCCTGGAGAATCCCAGGGATGGGGGAGCCTGGTGGGCTGCTGTCTGTGGGGTCTCACAGAGTCGGGCACGACTGCAGCGACTTAGCAGCAGCAGCAGCAGCCACTTATTAGGGCTCACTTGCTCAGTTATGCTGGGAAGGGGTAAGGGTACAGCAGACACCGCTAGAGGGGGGAGTGTTCTCTGTGGCCGGTCCCTGTGAGAGGCTGGCACAGTCTGAAGCAGGTTGTGCCTTTCCTCAGAGGAGTTGTTTCTGGGTTGTGGGACCCTTGGCAGAGCCATGCTCTGAGGGCTCCAGATGGCCCCTGCGGGAGTTTCCCCAGCCTGAGTCAGGTTGTCCGCTTCTGCAGGGGGAGTTGGTCCTGGGTTGTGACATGCTTGGCAGAGCCACGCCACTCAGCCTCCCAGGAAGACATGGGTAGCGACCCATGGCCACCTGCAGCTGGGTGGCAGCTGCAGTCTCTGGGGTCAGGACCTTAGCAGTCCCCGCCTCCCACCTCTGGGGTTCATGCTTGCCTCTGGGGCCATAGACTGCAGCTTGCTTGCCTCATTTTTGGCATTCTCTACGGTGGAGTCCTTTGTTCTATGAGCATGTGGGGTTAGAGCATGGTGTTCGAGCCTTCTTGTGGGAATGATCTGTTGCTTCACTGGCATTTTCCTTGGCCTGCCTCTGCAGGCTCATGTGAGCCTCCTCAGAATATCTTCACGGCAGCCAACCCCAGTCCTTTAGCGTGATCTCTGTGGTGAATTTTCTCCATTTCACCTCTGGAGCACCTGTCACACTGTGCTCCTCTCTGAGGTTCTGAAGCTACAACCTGACCTCGCCTGTGAGGGGGTTTTCTAGTGTGCAGAAACTGTTCCTGGTTCACAGCTCCCTCCCAGGGGTGCAGGTCCCCATCCAAAACTACTTTGTCTCCCTTTTGTCTTTGTTTTTGCCCTACCTTATTCCGAGGAGGTTGGTTTGCCTTTCTGTGAGTCTGGGGCCCTCTGCCAGCATTCAGATGCACTGTGATTGTGAAAGGGCCATTTACTTCTTGACTTGGTCCCGGGACATAGTCTTCCCATTGTGTCACCTGAAGGCACGCACCCTGTGGGCCTCTAACCAACATCTATGACTTTTGTAGTGGGAAAATAGTTTATAAAACCTATTGATGTGACTTCAGTCTTGCAAATCTATAGTTACTATTCATCATGCTTGAACGCTATAGGAACTACTTACTCAGATCACAATTGCTTTCCACCATTTTTCTCGCTTTGTGACTTTTTAATGTAAGATTACATTTCTCCACTCACGTGTGTTTGCTCTCCTTTCTCATTTAAAAAAATAGTGGAACATCTAAATTCCCTGTATTTAGACATGGATTCAGAACTGCTTCGTGTTGAATAGCTCAGGTCTGAAGGGTCAAATCCCCCAAAGATTTTCTGCACTGCTCTTCTTTTTTGGTGTGTTCTTCTCACATGAATCAAGATATTTCACAATGTAGTCACACAGAAATATTTATTAGAATGTGAGATGGTCTCCTCACTTCTTGACGAAGCTATTCCCTCAGTCTGGAAGGTTTTCCCTACTGTCCGCTCTGACTTAACTAACTCCTACCCCAAATTAAAACGTCGATTCTTTTGTTAAAGGTGTCTTTCCTCGACTCTCCTTCCCCAGTTTCCTCCCACAACACAAGCATCGACGGAAACTTGCAGAAAATATGACTCTAGATCCAGGCAATTTTGGTCAATTCCGTTGAGGAATTTAGTTTTTTTTTCCTCCTCTAGTTGATAGGACAAGGGTAAGGATGAGGATGAAGATGAGGGTAGGGAAGGAAAGCCCTTTAGTGGACCTCGTCCTTCACTCTGCATCACCCGTAAGAAAGTCCATTTCCAACCAACAAAAGGTGATGAGAAAATAGTTACTTTGGGAGTGGTGGCTCAGAGGTTAAAATGTCTGCCTGCAATGTGGAGACCTGGGTTCGATCCTTGGGTTGGGAAGAGCCCCTGGAGAAGGAAATGGCAACCCACTCAAGTATTCTTGCCTGGAGAATCCCATGGACGGAGGGACCTGGTGGGCTACAGTCCACGGGGTCACAAAGAGTCAGACATGACTGAGTGACTTAACTTTACTAACTGGAAGTATAAAATAAATTTCTACTATGATCACCTTAGAAGACAAGATAATTTTCTCTCAACTGGTAATTACTTCTGCTTCAAAATAACTTTTCCTTACTTCTGCCCACTCTTGATTCTTCCCTAAATATATTCATTATCAAGCTATTAAGTCCTCTTTCTGAAATATTCCTTCCCTCCCTTTCCCCAAGAGAATGACTTAAAATAATTCTCCTTCTTTTTCCCTCTTTACAAACATGTCATCATTTCTTATATTTTAATGAGTAATCTTGTTCCATAGTGACTTTTCCCTAGTTCTGGCTCTGGGTCCTCAGGGCCTGGAGCTCAGAAATCTTTCTGGGAAGGCCTAGTAATGTTCTTTTGGGTTTTGCTTGTGGTTTCCTGAAACCTGTTTCTTTCAAAACTCTTTTTACTCTTTTGTTATGCATTAAAACTTGCTATTTAGTTGCATTTTGACATATAATTCTCCATTCCTTTGCAGGTGATATTTACTCTTTCTGAAATCTCTAGTTACTACTACTTCTTGTTACTATCGTGATATTTCAAAAATGTGTGCTTTGGTGAGATATCTTTCTCATTCTGTTGTACTGGGCACTTGATGAGCCCCTTTAATCAGTATAATAATGTATACTCACTCTAAGAAATTTTCTTCTACAAGAGATTTATGAAGTATTATACTTAATGGTTAAGAATGAGAGTTCTGGAGTTCTGAGGCATGCTATTTGATATTCAGTTCAGTTCAGTTGCTCAGTCATGTCCGACTCTTTGCAACCCAAAGAACTGCAGCATGCTAGGCCTCCCTGTCCATCACCAACTCCTAGAGAGTCCACCCAAACCCATATCCATTGAGTCAATGATGCCATCCAGCCATCTCATCCTCTGTCATTCCCTCCTCCTCCTGCCCTAAATCTTTCCCAGCATCAGGGTCTTTTCAAATGAGTCAGCTCTTCACATCAGGTGGCCAAAGTATTGGAGTTTCAGCTTCAGCATTCGTCCTTCCCATCTCCTTTAGGATGGACTGGTTGGATCTCCTTGCAGTCCAAGGGACTCTCAAGAGTCTTCTCCACCACCACAGTTCAGAAGCCATCAGTTCTTATGCACTTAGCTTTCTCTATAGTCCAACTCTCACATTCATACATGACCACTGGAAAAACCATAGCCTTGACTAGATGGACCTTTGTTGGCAAAGTAATGTCTCTGTTTTTTAATATGCTATATAGGTTGGTCATAATTGTCCTTCCAAGGAGTAAGTGTCTTTTAGTTTCATGGCTGCAATCACCATCTGCAGTGATTTAGGAGCTCAGAAAAATAAAGTCAACTACTGTTTCCACTGTTTCTCCATCTATTTGCCATAAAGTGATGGGACCGGATGCCATGATCTCAGTTTTCTGAATGTTGAGCTTTAAGCCAACATTTTCACTCTCCTCTTTCACTTTCATCAAGAGGCTTTTGAGTTTCTGTTCACTTTCTGCCATAAGGGTGGTTGTCATCTGCATATCTGAGCTTATTGATATTTCTCCCGGCAATCTTGATTCCAGCTTGTGCTTCATCCAGTCCAGTGTTTTTCATCATGTACTCTGCATATAAGCTAAATAAACAGGATGGCAATATACAGCCTTGATGTACTCCTTTTCCTATTTGGAGCCAGTCTGTTGTTCCATGTCCAGTTCTAACTGTGGCTTCCTGACCTGCATATAGATTTCTCAAGAAGCAGGTCAGATGGTCTGGTATTCCCATCTCTTCCAGAATTTTCCAGTTTCTTGTGATCCACACAGTCAAAGGCTTTGGCATAGTCAATAAAGCAGAAATAGATGTTTTCCTGGAACTCTCTCTCTTTTTCCATGATCTAGTGGATGTTTGCAATTTGATCTCTGGTTCCTCTGCCTTTTCTAAAGCCAGCTTGAACATCTGGAAGTTCATGGTTTATGTACTGCTGAAGCCTGGCTTGGAGAATTTTGAGCCTTACTTTACTAGCATGTGAGATGAGTGCAATTGTGCAGCAGTTTGAGCATTCTTTGGCCTTGCCTTTCTTTGGAATTGGAATGAAAACGGACCTCTTCCAGTCCTGTGGCCACTGCTGAGTTTTCCAAATTTGCTGGCATATTGAGTGCAGTACTTTCACAGCTGCATTTGATTTTAATATTTGATATTAAACAATTTTAAGAAATATTTCTTTATTCAGCCATAAGATAGAATGAAATAGTGCTATTTGCAGCAACATGGAAGGACCTAGATATTATCATACTAAATGAGATAAGTCAGACAGAGAAAGACAAATATTATATCACTAATTTGTGGAATCTACAAAATAGTACAGATTTCTTATTTACAAACAGAAGCAGATTCACTGATATAGACAATCATTACCAAAGGAGAAGGAAGGAGGAATACATCAGAAGCATGTGATTAATGGATGCATCCCACCATTTATAAAACAGATAAATAACAGTGACTGACTGCATAGCACAGGAAACCACATTCACTATCTTGTAATAAGCTACAGTGTAAAAGAGTAAGATATATATTTTTTGTATATATATGTATACGTATAAATAAATTACTTTGTTGTACACCTGAAACTAACACAATATTGTAAATCAATTACTTGCTGTTATTGTTTAGTTGCTAAGTCATGTCCAACTCTTAGTGACCCCATGGACTGTAACCTGTCAGGCTCCTCTATCCATGGGGTTTTCCAGGCAAGAATACTGAAGTGGGTTTCCATTTCCTTTTCCAGGGATCTTCGTGATGCAAGGATTGACTCCCCTCCTCTTGCACTGGCAGGTGAATTCTTTACCACTGAGCCACCTGGGAAGCCCACATCAACCATACTTCAATTTTAAAAAAGCAGCCACAGAAAATATGTAAACAAATGAAAATAATATTTCTTTTTCTCAGTTTTCTTGTCTAAAAATTGCAAGAATAATATAACTCTATCTCACCGAGGTCTTGTAGGATTGAATAATTTTAATTTTATTGAAAAGTACTTAGAAACATTTGACTGCTATTGTTCTAGAGAACTCTGCAATAGTAGTCATCCATTTTAAAAAAAATTGCTAATAGATTTTGTGTACATATGATGAACAGAAGCAGTTGATTTTTCCAAAACATCTCTGAAATAGATAGGAATAATAAGATTGCCTTTTTTCTTCTTTATTAAAATTTTTTTTAAATTATTAAAGTATGATAACACATTTACAAGAGACTTGGAAATTACAGATCAAGGTTACATATAGGTATATATTACAATTATTTTTTTAAGTAGATAAAAATTTTTAGTTGAAATTTCAATATCAAACTCTCAAAAATCAATAGTTTGAATAGATAGAAAAGTAGACCTGAGAAGCACTATGAATCAATTCAACATAGTTAAGATTTATACAATTTTCACACAAGATGCAAATTCTATTCAAGTTCTATTCATAGATTACAAACCAGGAGACACTGGAACATATCCATAGACATAAAACAAGGTACAAAGTTTCATGGTCTAAAGGTATTGAAATCATACAGAGCTGTCCTTTTATCATGTGGAATTATGTTACAATTCATTATCAAAAGATATTTGAAAACAACTCACCTATTTTAAGTGCAACGTTCTGTTTACTGAGGCCATATTTACCCATCTGCCATTTACCACCTTGCCCTTTATAAACTTTGCAGTTGAACAAAGACATTTCCTGATAGTTTCATGAATCTTTTCTATTCTTCCAATGCTTCAGTGCTTTGCCAAAGGAGAACCTTCATCCTGCATAATGATCTCACACCATTTTTAGCCATGCCAGAGAAGAGAACATTAAAATCCATCACGAAGTGACATTATTTGGATTTGTGGCCTCTCTCTGGAGGCCACTGTGCTCATAAAACAATGAATTGATTAGATTCACTCAAAAGAGGAGTTGTTCACTTATGACAGATGTAATATTGATCATATCCTTCATTTAATAAGTCATCCAAGTATAATTCAATGCAAGCTACTAGAATAAATTACCATCCATATTCATCTTATTTGACTGTTTTATAATACCGAAGAGGAGCAAGAACAACAGCATAAAAATTTCATGTTGCAGTGTAAACAGTGGGCAGCTTCTACAGCAGGACGGGGCATTTCTGCTGGGAAAAGTGACAGAAATCTGGTCTTTGTCAGAAAATCAGATCATGCAAGTCTGGCTCCATCTGGCTGTGAGTGATCTGTGATCAGACAGGTAACAGTAGGGAAAGGATGGAAGTTCTTGAAAAAGGTCTACCAAGTCTGTCCTCTCTATCACTACACAAATCTTTCCCACTGTGTCCCTTTGTAATGGGTATCTGCTTATTCTAAGTCACTGTGATTTAGAATATAGGCAGTAACATCTGTGCTTTTCAGAGCGTGATGCCAATGAACTGACAGACAACCTGAGAATAGTTGAGAGAACCAGCGAGAAAAAGATCAAAATCTAAATGAAGTGAATATTCCGAACAGAGTGTCAGAGGTAGAAGTATAGATTATATGTAGTATGATTGTATACTATAGAAGCTAGTGAAGGAAAAAAAAAAAACATGTAAAATCAGAACTAGACTCACTGTTTTTATTTCCGTACCTCTAACTTTCTATTTTAACACCACAGACTGGCACAAACCACATTACTAAGGAACTGCACTCACTTAGATCACTTTTTGTGGTTCATTTGCTCAGTTGTGTCTGACTTTTTGTGACGGGACTGCAGCACTCCAGGTTTTCCTATCCTTTACAATTTCCCAGAATTTGCTCAAACTCATGTCCACTGAGTCGATGATGTCACACAACCATCTTACCCTCTGTCGCCAGCTTATCCCCATGCTTTCAATCTTTCCCAGAATCAGGGTCTTTCCCAGTTAGTCAGATTTTTGCATCTGGTGATCAGTCCTTCTAATGAATATTCAGGGTTGATTTCCTTCAGGATTGACTGGTTTGATCTTCTTGCAGTCCAAAGGATGCTCAAGAGTCTTCTCGAGCACCGCAATCGAAGGCATCAATTCTTTGGCACTCTGCCTTCTTCATGGTCTAGCTCTCACAATCATTTGTGAACACTGGGAAGACTATAACCTTGACAATATGGATTTTGATGGCAGAGTAATGTCTCTGCTTTTCAACACACTGTCTAGGTTTGTCATAGCTTTCCCCCAAGAGGCAAATGTCTTCTGATTTCATGGCTGCAGTCACTATCCCTAGTAAATTTTGAGCTCGAGAAGAGGAAATTTGTCACTACTTCCACCTTTTCCTCTTCTATTGCCATGAAGTAATGTGGTCAGATGCCATGATCTTAGTTGTTTTTTCTTTTTTCAGTTTTAACACAGTCACTAAAATGGCCATAATCCATAACACTGGCAACATCAAATGCTGACTGAGGTGTTAGCAACAGCAACCCTCCTTTACTGGTGATGGAAATGCAAAATCGTTTAAATGTTTTTGAAGATAGTTTGATTTTTTTAAAATAAAACTAAGCATATATATATATATATATATTTTTTTTTTTTTTTTTTACCATATAATCCTACAGTTATGTTCCTTGGTATCAGCTCAAAAGAGTTGAAAACTTATGTCCAGAACAAAATCCTGGACACAGGTATTCAGTTCTGTACAGCTGAATAGAGTGTGTCCGACTCTTTGTGACCCCATGGACTGCAGCATGCCAGGCTTCCCTGTCCATCACCAACTCCCGGGGCTTGCCCAAACTCATGTTCATCAAGTTGGTGATGCCATCCAATCATCTCATCCTTGGTCATCCCCATCTCTTCCTGCCTTCAATCTTTCTCAGCATCAGGCTCTTTTCCGATGAGTTAGTCCTTTGCATCAGGTGGCTGAAGTATTGGAGCTGCAGCTTCAGCATCAGTCCTTCTAATGCAGACAGAGAGTGGATTGGCTAAAATGTTAATTTGGGGTTTTAAGTAAAAATAAAATAATTTTTAATTTTCACCAAGAACTTTATTGAACAACAGATTCACTGTTTTGTTCCACCACCTTCTGCCATTTTCCAGGCAACTTCATAGTTCCATCTTCCCAAAACTTAATCTTTTTGAGCAAAGAAATATTCCAAGTGCTTTCTACAGTCTTCCAGAGAAATAAAATTTTTTCCATTAAAAGAATTTTGTAAAAACCAGAATGAATGGAAATCCAAAGTTTCAGTATCTGGTAAATACAATGGATGGATCAGAACTTACCAGCTAAGGTTTTTGCCTGGTCAACAAAGAAAGATACAGTCTTGCATTATCCTGGTGGAAGATTATGAGTTTTTTGTTGACTAATTTTGACACATTTTGTTGAGTGCTACTTCCAGTTGGTCTCCTTGGGAGCAGTACTTTTTTTCTTGAATAATTTTATTTTATTATTTGGTTTGTTTTTTAAGGAAAAGAAAGTGTAGAACTTAGCATCTGGAAACAAAATGAATACTTACAAAGCTATACTGAGAGGTAATTGAAAAGTTTTTTGCCACCTGAATTATTCATATCTCCAAATGAATCTTGGTCAAAGATGACTCAGTGGACATCTTTAGAGTTAAAGGACATTTTTACAAATTCAGAAACACTTATCAATAAACAACAAAGTACATGAATATTTTGTGCAATACTGGAAGATGACCTTCAAACTAAACATACTAGCTTAAAATAAAATAATATGCATTATGCCACAGTAAAGGTCTCTTTCCTCTCTCCTCACAGTCTTTATTTTTTAAATTGAATTAATTTTTAAATGAAGCAAAGATGAATATTTTGAA
>SJYC01037451.1:0-24491 GCA_006408675.1 Madoqua kirkii
TATCAAAGGAAATTGTTCTAACAGTCATACATTATTCGTGATTTCCATAGCATGCTAAAGACATTATTTCAAACAAGTATATTTAAGTGGGCACATCATAAAAGATATGATATAGAGAAAAAATTCTATATGAAGGTTTTCTTAGTTCCTCTGCACACAGAAGAATATACTGCAAAAACATCTGGACCATACACCAATCATCATATGGTGAAAAGCCAATTAGATTTGATTCTGAAATCTATGTATGAGGAAAAACCCAAGTGAATTGTTCTTTTGTGATGGATAACACTAAGCAGATACTCTTGGTTTGAATGAAACACAATCTGCAGAAAAACAGTGATAAATCTGGATGTTTTATAAATAGTAATATATTATTTGAACCCTGAAAAGGACAATAAAAATTGCTTTTTCTCACAATTAACTAAAGTGAGGAGAATATAATTCTACAAAAATGTGATGAATGCCAGGAGAAGAGTGTCAAAGAATTCTAGATGACTTATCTTGATTTTTTTAAAAGAAAATATCAAATGCTTTATAGAAATTTTTTAAGAATGAAAAGAACTCTTTCACATCCCATTATGGATGAATTTGGGAAGTTCTTGCAGGTCAAAGTAGAATGTTTATCTCATCAGGAGATGTCTATGTATTTCTTTGTTCAGTTTAATAAGTGATAAAATTGGCCTTGAGTGTATGTATGCTGAAGCCCTTAACTCAAGAATGAATGAAAACTGATCTCTGACCACACAAATAAAGTATTTCTTAAAAATTATAAGAGCAGTATCCTTATTTCACATACATAAACCTGGTGCTTAATATTGCTGCTAAGCAGGCTGACTAGCTAATGAGTGTTTAAAGTATATTTATTAGAATTCAGTGGCAAGCACTAAGGTGTATAAATAGCCACAATCATAGGCCACAGAGTTGAACAAATATTTTAAGACTGAGAGGGATCTTATGTGAATAATTTTACCAGCAAAGGAGTTAATAGTTTGAAAAAGAGAAATTCAGCACTAGCAAATAACTGGCAAGAAATCACATGGTTATCTCTTTGCCAAAGTAGCAGGCTCGGTTTTAAAGCTTATATAATCATTTATATTTTAAGCAGTGTTTTGAGAAATTGAAAGACAGCTTTGAAACTGACACTTCTTTCTTCAAAACAGAAAAACTTTAAAAATACTTTTTGCCATGAAGTCAGGAAAGCATGTTCCCTAGTATAAGATGTAAGAAAGTCACTGATGCTCAGATGCTGTTGCAGGACCCAGTACCTACTACCATAGTCACTGGAGAGTCCTCAAAGAATAAAATAAAACATTGGCCCTTCAGGGATGAATATCCTGGTTTGGGGAAAGGCACAGTAAACAAATAAATCTATTTCATATCAGTGCTCTGAAGTACTATTAGGTAAAATAAGCGAAGTAAAAACATATGAAGACAGAATAGATGGGATTGCTGTTCTAATAACAGTGGTCAGGGAAGGTTTCTCTTTTAATATAACATTTAATGAAACCTTGTATGAAGTAATGTAGTGATATTTGCCCCCAAGTATGTGACTAAATAGACATACATAGGCAGTTGCTGCTTTTCAGACACTAAACCATTCTAACCCTTTGTGACCACATGGACTGCAGCACTCCAGGCTTCCCTGTCCCTCACTACTTCTTGAGCTTGCTCAAACTCATGTCCATTGAGTCAGTGATGCCATCCAACCATCTCATCCTCTGTCATCCCCTTCTCTTCCTGCCTTAAGTCTTTCCCAGCATCAGGGTCTTTTCTAGTGAGTCAGCTCTTTACACCAGGTGGCCAAAGTATTGGAGCTTCAGCTTCAGCATCAGTCTTTCCAATGAATGTTCAGGGTTGATTTCCTTTAGAATTGACCAGTTTGATCTCCCTGATGCCCAAGGGACTCTCAAGAGTCTTCTCCAGCATCACAGTTTGAAATCATCAGTGTTCAGCCTTCTGTGTGATCCAACACTCATGTCTGTACATGACTATAGGAAAAGCCATAGCTTTGACTATATGGACTTTTGTTGACAAAGTGATGTCTCCGCTTTTACTGTCTAGGTTTGTCATAGCTTTTCTTCCAAGGAGCAAGTGTCTTAATTTTGTGACTGCAGTCACCATCCACAGTGATTTTGGAGGCCAAGAAAAGAAAATCTGTCACTGTTTCCATTCTGCTCCCCTCCCTCACCCCCTATCTATTTCTGAGAAGTGATGAGGCTAGATGTCATGATCTTAGTTTTTTAATTTTGAATTTTAAGTCAGCTTTTTCACTCTCCTCTTTCACCTTCATCAAGAGGCTTTTTAAATTCTCTTAGCTTTCTGCCATTAAAGTGATATCCTTTGCATATTTGAGGTTATTAATATTTCTTCCAGCAATCTTGATTCCAGCTCATGAGTCATCCAGTCTAGCATTTCACATGCTGTACTCTGCATAGGAGTTAAACAAACAGGGTCACAGTATACAGCCTTGACATACTCTTTTCCCAATTTGGAACCAGTCTATTCCATGTCCGTTTCTAACTACTGTTTCTCATCCCGAACACAGATTTCTCAGGAGACAGGTAAGGTAGAGAGAATAGCAATTGCAAAGCACATGTGATGGGAATGTGCTTGGCATAGTCCAGGAGAAGTGAGGAAGACGACACAGCAATGTAGCAGGTAGAGAGAATAATCAAAAAGAGTTATAGAGATGAAGACAGAAATAAACAGAGGCCTGATCCTGGAGCTTGTAAGAAATGAAACTTGGGAATTTATTCTGAATATGATGAGATGACTTTGGAAAGTTCGAGATGAATGATGATAATCTGTGCTGTTCTAATTAGAGTGGTCAGAGAAGGTCTCTCTCTTAATGTTACATTTGAACAAAAATTTCTATGAAGTAATGCAGTGATACTTACCTATCTATAAGTATGTGGATAAACAGACATACATAGACAGTTGTTGTGTTTAAATTACTAAATTGTGTCTGACTCTGTGACCACGTGGACTGCACCTTACCAGGCTCCCCTGTCTTTCTCTTTCTCCCTGAGTTTGCTCAGACTCATGTCCATTGAGTCAGTGATGCCATCCAACCAACTCATCCTGTGTCGCCCCCTTCTCTTGTCTTCAATCTTTCCCAGCATCAAGGTCTTTTCCAATGAGTCAACTAATAATAGACTTCCTTGGTGGCTCAGATGGTAAAGAATCTGCTTGCAGTGCGGGAGACCTGAGTTTGATCCCTGGCTTAGTATGATCCCCTGGAGGAGGGCATAGCATCCACTCCAGTATTCTTGCCTGGAGAATCTCCAGGGACAGAGCTAGAGTTCATGGGGTCACAAAGAGTCAGACACAACTGAATGACTAAGCACAGTACAATGATAATCTGAGCTTGCTGTGAAATAAAGCAATTCTGATGGCTTTGTAAGGAATAAATAGTAGCAGAGTAAGAAGGAATGGCAATCATAAAGTACTATCATATCCAAGCCAAAACAACAACAACAAAATAGAGAAGAGTAGTGCCTTTGACCAGGGGTTAATGGTGGTACTGATAAAAAAAAAATTAGATCCTAGAGATAATTTAAAGTATAACCAACAGGATTCAGTAATGGATCAGATCTGGCCTATGAAAGAAAGAGAGGGAACATGGAAGACTTCTAAATAGAAAAATGAAATTGTGATTTATTAACATAAGACAAATTAGGGAAACAATTTTAAGGGAGAGGATTCAAGAGTTTGGTTTTAGTAAAGCTAATTTTTAGATGCCTTTTAGACATTCAAGAATTAGTATCAAAAACAGGGTGAAATATTAATAGACTACTGGAGACATTTCAAGGAGAAGTCAGTGTGGATTTGTGAACCTGAGAGTCCTTAGGGTAAATATGGGGTTTAAAACCAAGGGACAAGATGAGGCAACCAAGAATTTCTTTGTATGAAAAGCAGTGATGCCAGGACTGAATTCTAAGACATTCCGTTGTTCAGAGGTTGGAACTCAAGATGGAGACAAGCAAGAAAGCTGAGCTAAGTGAACCACGTAGGAGAACCAAAAGGGTCCGGTGAATGATGCGGTCCAAGAAGACTGGAGTAGTGAGCTGGGCCAGATTCTGCTGACAGCTAGTCATTGGTTGAATACATCGTGATATGTAACTCATGTATAATTTTGCCTTCTCTTCATTGGATCGTATTATGTCGTTCTACTATATAATCATTACCTCTATCCTGAATGACAATAGCCTATGGTCAAAAGGGGCAGTTATCCACGGTTCAAGGGTTACAGAAGGTAAATCTGGTTGCATGATGAGTAACACTTCCATAACCAAAGCAACATGTCTGGTGATAGCTCTTCCTTTGTTCCACCAAACTCTTATCCCTTCAAAAGAATATATGAATCACTAGAGAAGAAAAAAAGCAACATTACATAGTGTTACAGTATCTAAAAATATGACAGAAATGCCTCTTGGGAAAACACAGATACTTTGCCACTAGACCAATTCCTTAAAAGAATTAACATAAAGGAGATTCCAACCATTCCATCCATGCACAAACTTTAAGATGGTTTAGATTTCATGGAGTTAAGTATTAAGCTACTGAATTAAAATTGTGCTATTTTAATATGTAAACTACAGTCAAGAAATAATTGTCTTTAAGTAAGGATAATTCATATTTGAACTACTCTAATGATCATTTTAATGTCTTGTATTTATAACTAGATGAATGTCATCTTTCAAACAGCAGGTTGAGATACTTTGATCAAATATAGTGTATTTGAACATTATATTATGACCACTAAAGTATGGCCTTCTTTAATGACAAAGAATCTGCTTAAACAGAGTGTAGCTGTATTTCCGTATCATTGGCATCAAACTTTCAAAATTTAATATAAACTTTTGATTACAGAGTATATCTAGCATTAAAGCTAAATATTTGAGAATATTATTTTAAAAAATTAAAATGCAATTTGCAAAGAAATCAGAAGTCAAGAAAGAGAGTTCAACCACAACAAATTCCTTGCTCACTAGATATACTGTGAGAGGCCGATTCCATTGTGTCTTCTTGGGAAGGTGTCTGGACAGTAACTAAGACATGAGCTGGACATGGGGCTATGGCAGCATGCGTGAGACTTAGCCAGGAATGGCCTTTTTAAAACCTCAGGCAAAGACAAATTACAGGCTACTGTTTTCCCGAGACAAAGAAAAATTATAGGCTAGTGTGACTCTGGGTCCCACTAATGGATTCTCTACGGGGTTTTAGCAATGTGTGCATGGGAAGGCAGAGCATGGATTCACTTCCCACGGTAATTCGATGCCAGAAGCAACCCTCTTCTAATGGAGTTATAATAGACTCTTTACTTCAAGCCAACGTTGATGTTAGTGGATGTTAATTTCCATGGTGTTTTCCTGCAAAAGGAGGGATTTTGATCAGGACAATAAGACACTGTTTCAATTTATTGAGATGAAAGCTTTCAGAGAAAGAGAGAAAAAGAAGAATCCATGCTTTTATGCTTTATTTGGAATTCATCTCAACTCTTCACTCCTTTGTGCTCTGAACATACCTATATTCACAATTTACTGTAGAACAATTGATGGCGTTACCAAATAGTTGTGTACTAGTTTTTAACAATGCCTTGTGGTCTTTACAGTGTCTGCAATACTCTCATTGATGGTCAGCCTGATACCATCACTAACAATTATTTAAACCAATACAATACTGTAAAGTAATTAACCTCCAATTAAAATAAATAAATTTATATTTTATAAAAAGAACATAAAAAGTACCATATTGATTACACTTTGTATTTTTTGTTTTGCCTTTAAAAAAACTCATCAGTGCTTCCCTGGTGGTCCAGAGGCTGAGAATCCACCTTGCAATGCAGGGGATAGTGGTTTGACCCCTGGTCTAGGAGGATCCCACATGCCGCTGAGAAACTGAGCCACACCTAGTAAGCTCATGCTCTGGAACTCAACAATGGCAACAACTGAGCCCAGATGCTTCAAGCACTGACACATGCGTGCCTGGAGCCTGTGCTCTGCAACGAGAAGCCACTGCAGTGAGAAGTCCGTGCACCACAGTGAAAGGGCAGCTCCTGCTCAGCATCCTCAGAGGAAGCCCCCGTGCAGCACAGAGCCGGCACAACCCTAGAACAGAAGCTACTCGAGTTTACTGGAAAATACCCAATCCAATATTACTTATTAAATTGTGCATTGCTTTGAGATTGAGGAATCCATAGGTGTTGCTGAAGGCAAATATCTGGAGCCTGATAAGTGAGGTTTAGCCTGATATATGAGGTTCTTTGCTTTTCTGTTTTTCAAAAGACTGGGAATTTTATGATAGCAGTGGTCGATCCCAAACTGATCGAGGCTTAATCTCTAACCACTAGGTTGGTGTCTACTCTTGACTCCGAAAAAATTCCTCTTCAAGGAAATAGTATTTAGATTTACAACTGTCATCTTTTCTCAGTTTCTCAACCCCCACCTATATATGCCAAATAGTCCTCTTAATTTTCTTAATTCAGCAAGAGAAATGCTATGGGTTTCTGTTTTTTATAATTGTACATTGAATATGTGTCATGCCAACTCTTCATTCTAAAATTGCCTAGTCTATTCCCTGAAATTCCATATGCCTTCAGAAGTGCACTGTGTAAAGTGCAGATAAACCTGTACTTTGCTACTTCTTAAAAATCATTAGTAGTTTTCCATTACCAACATGATAATATCTGACTTCTTAACATGGTATACAAAGCTTTTCTTGATCTAACCCTTTCCAGAAATATTGCAAAAATAAATCTTTCAATTTATTTGCACTCTATGATATCTCTTACCTGTGCATTTTTATGAATTATTACCCCATGCCTAGACTTACTTCCCTTTTCCTGTTTCTTTAATTGACTGTTCTACTCACAGAAACAGATATTGCTCCTCTTAGAAGCCATACCTCACCATCGTGGTTCTGCTACTTGCTCCTTTTTTTGTGTTCTCATCTGACATATTTCTGTCACTGCACTTGCTGCATTAAAGTAATGTTGTTGTTCAGTAAATAAGTCATGGCCATCTCCTTTCGACCCCATGAACAGCAGCATACCAGGCTTCTCTGTCCTTCACTGTCTCCCAGAGATTGCTCAGACTTGTGTCCATTGAGTCAGTGACACCATCCAAACTTCTCATTCTTTATCACCCCCTTTTCCTCTGTCCTCAGTCTTTTCCAGCATCAGGGTCTTTTCCAGTGAGCCCATTTTTTGCATCAGGTGGCCAAAGTATTGGAGCTTCAGCTTCAGCATCAGTGCCTCCAGTGAATGAATACTTAGGGTTGATTTCCTTTAGGATGGACTGGTTTGATCTCCTTGCTGTCCAAGGGACTCTCAAGAGTCTTCTCCAGCACCATGGTTTGAAAGCATCAGTTCTTCAGTGCTCAGCCTTGTTTACGGTCCAACTCTCTTCCGTGCATGATTACTAAACAACCAAAGCTTTGATTATATGGGGTTTGTCTGCATTCTGTCTAGGTTTGTCATCATGTTTCTTCCAAAAAGCAAGCTATTTCATGGTTACAGTCACCATCCACAGTAACCTTGGAGCCCAGAAAAGAGAACCTGTCAGTGCTTCTACTATTTACGCATCTATTTGTCATGAAGTGATAAGACTGGGTGCCATGACCCTAATTTTTTGAATGTTGAGTTTTAAGCCAGCTTTTTCACTCTCTTTCACCTTCATCACGAGGCTCTTCAGCTCCTCTTCACTTTCTGCCTTCAAGGTGGTATCATCTGCGTGTTTGAGGTTGTTAATGTTTCTCTTGGTCATCTTGATTCCAACTTGTGATTCATCCAGCCCAGCATTTCACATGATGTACTCTACATATAAGTTAAACAAGCAGGCTGGCAATGTACAGCTTTTCCCAATTTTGAACCAGTCCATTGTTCCATATCCATTTCCAACTGTTGCTTCTTGTCCTGCATCCAGGTTTCTTAAGGGACAGGTAAGGTGTGTGATAAGACTGGGTGCCATGACCCTAATTTTTTGAATGTTGAGTTTTAAGCCAGCTTTTTCACTCTCTTTCACCTTCATCACGAGGCTCTTCAGCTCCTCTTCACTTTCTGCCTTCAAGGTGGTATCATCTGCGTGTTTGAGGTTGTTAATGTTTCTCTTGGTCATCTTGATTCCAACTTGTGATTCATCCAGCCCAGCATTTCACATGATGTACTCTACATATAAGTTAAACAAGCAGGCTGGCAATGTACAGCTTTTCCCAATTTTGAACCAGTCCATTGTTCCATATCCATTTCCGACTGTTGCTTCTTGTCCTGCATCCAGGTTTCTCAAGGGACAGGTAAGGTGGTCTGGTATTCCCTTCCCTTTAAGAATTTTCCACAGTTTATTGTGGTTGACACAGTCAAAGGCTTTACTATGGTCAATGAAGCAGAAGTAAATTTTTTTTGGAATTTCCTTACTTTTTATTAAATTAAATTTCACTAATGTTTACTATTATTTCTATTTTTGTCTCTATATCATAGCCCCAAATGCACTATGGTCTTATTGAAAGTAGTGAATATTTAAAGTTAATCTTTTTATCAAGAACAGTGCCTAGCTAAAAAATGAATAACTGTTAAACAAATGTTTTTCTAGGGAATGAATGGTGATAAATAGCAGTTAATATCACACACTACCAGTTTTAATGTTATTTCATTAATGTTGTTTCATTCAGCCTCTGCTAAATACCTTGTAACAATTTCATCTTGAAGGATGTGCCATGCATTCCATTACGATTCTGTTCAGAAGGAATAATATGCTGTAACAACTGAAGACATTAGTAAGCCCTGAGGACACGAACATTCATGCTGAAGCAGAGCTGTAATCAAACTGAAAGAAGAGAGTGCTAGTGCATGTTTTTTGTCTGCAAGTTTCCCATGTAAGTAGAATTAGTACACTCTGAGCATGGATCCAAATGATGAAAGATTTCATTACACCAAGGAGCTATACCTCCAGGGCTAAAGATATGGACAGAAATTTGTGTGTTTATTTAATTTACTTGAAAGAGTTTTGATTTTAGGCCCAAATTTGAAATTAAATGAATGTGAACAAATGTAAACATTTTTATCTCACATCATTGCCTAACTGCTCTTGCTAGAACTTCCTGCAAAATGCTGAAATGAAGTAGAAAGAGTAGACTTTTTTTTGATCCTGGGGGTATAAGAATTTTAGTGTTTCATAGTAAGTATGTTGTTAGCTCTGGGTTCTTCATTGTTGTTCAGTTACTCAGTCGTGTCTGAGGCTAACTGATGCTTCTTGACCCATATATGAGTTTCTCCTGCTTCTCTTAGGTCCCTACCATTTCTGTCTTCTATCATACCCAGCCTGCGTGAAATATTCCCTTGATATCTCCCATTTTCTTGAAGAAATAAGTAATCTTACCCATGCATTGTTTTCCTTTATTTCTTTGCATCGTTCATTTAAGAAGGCCAATTATGTCTAGCTGTTATGTAATTTCCAAATCTTCTAGTCTAGTCTAATATTTCCGATTTTCTGCCTGTCTATCCGTTATTCAAAGCGAGGTACTGAAATATCCTAACATCATTGTTGAACTCTATGTTCTGTCTTTAATTATCTTAGTATTTGCTTCATGTATTTTGGGGCTTTACTTTAGGCAAATGTACATTTATAACATTTATATTTCCTTGATGAATTGACCTTTTTATTACTATGTGATATCCTCTGTATTTTATAAGAAATTTTATCTTAGGTTAAAGTCTAATATTAATTATAGACATCTGGCTTTATTTTGGTTATTTTCATGAATCATCCTTCCTTTTCTTTTTAATTTAAACTTATATGGGCCTTTGAATTTGCTGTGGGTCTCTTATAGACAGTATTTAGTTGAATCATATTTTTTCATTCATTCTTCCAATACTGACTCTCATCAGTGCAACTTTACTTAACATTTAATGTAATAACTTTTATAGAATGATTTCTGGCATTTTGCAATTATTTTTCTATATTTCATACCTTTTTTTTACCAAGTCCTCTATTATTTTCTTCTTTCATGATCCGTTGTTCAGTTACTCAGTCATGTCAGACACTTTGCGACCCCATGGACTGCAGCAGGCCAGGCTTCTCTGTTCTTCATCGTTTCCCACAGCTTCATCAAACTCATGTCCATTGAGTCGGTGATGCCATCCAACCAATTCGTCCTCTGTCATCCTCTTCTCCTCCTGCCTTCAATCTTTCCCAGAATCAGGATCTTTTCTAATGAGTTGGCACTTTGCAACAGGTGGCCAAAGTATTGGATCTTCAGCCTCAGCATCAGTCCTTCCGTTTGAGTCGGTGATGCCATCCAACCAATTCGTCCTCTGTCATCCTCTTCTCCTCCTGCCTTCAATCTTTCCCAGAATCAGGATCTTTTCTAATGAGTTGGCACTTTGCAACAGGTGGCCAAAGTATTGGATCTTCAGCCTCAGCATCAGACCTTCCGATGAATATTCAGGATTGGTTTCCTTTAGGATTGACTGGTTTAATCTCCTTGAGGTCCAGGGGGCTCTCAAGAGTCTTCTCCAGCACCACAGTTCAAAAGCATCAATTCTTTGGCACTCAGCCCTCTCTATTGTCCAACTCTCACATCCATACATGACTCCTGGAAAAACCATAGCCTTGATTAGGTGGACCTTTGTTGGTAAAGTAATATCTCTCCTTTTTAATATGCTGTCTAGGTTGGTCATAGATTTTCCTTCAGGGAGCAAGGGTCTTTTCATATCATGGCTACAGTCAACATTTGCAGTGATTTTGGAGCCCAAGGAAATAAAGTCTCTCACTGTTTCCACTGTTTCTCTGTCTATTTGCCATGAAGTGATGGGACCAGATGCCATGATCTTCATTTCTGGAATGTTGGGTTTTAAGCCAGCTTTTTCACTCTCCTCTTTTACTTTCATCAAGAGGCTCTTTAGTTCTTCTTTGCTTTCTGCCATAAGGGTGGTGTCATCTGCATATCTCAGGTTATTGATATTTCTCTGGCAATCTTGATTCTAGTTTGTGCTTTATCCAGCCCAGCGTTTCTCATGATATACTCCACATATAAGTTAAATAAGCAGGGTGACAATATGCAGCCTTGACATACTCCTTTCCCAATTTGGAACCAGTCTGTTGTTCCATGTCCAGTTCTAACTGCTGCTTCTTGACCTGCATACAGATTTCTCAGGAAGCAGGTAAGGTGGTCTGATATTTCTGTCTCTTTCAGAATTTTCCATAGCTTGTTGTGATCCACACAGTCAATGTCTTTAGCATAGTCAATGAAGCAGAAGTAGATGTTTTTCTGGAATTCTCTTGCCTTTTCAATGATCCAACAGATGTTGGCAATTTGATCTCTAGTTCCTCTGCCTTTTCTAAATCCATCTGGAACATTTGGATGTTCTCATTTCATGTACTGCTGAACCCTGGCTTGGAGAATTTTGAGCATTAATTTACTTGCATGTGAGATGAGCGCAATTGTGCAGTAGTTTGAACATTTTTTCACATGCCTTTCTTTGGGGCTGGAGCAAACACTGACCTTTTCCAGTCCTGTGGCCACTGATGAGTTTTCCAAATTTGCTGGCATATTGAGTGCAGCACTTTCACAGCATCATCTTTTAGAATTTGAAATAGCTCAGCTGGAATTCCATCACCTACACTGGCTTTGTTCATAGTGTTGCTTCCTAAGGCCCACCCGACTTCACATTCTAGGATGTCTGGCTCTAGGTGAGTGATAACACCATCATGGTTATCTGAGTCATTAAGGTCTTTTTTGTTCTTCTGTGTATTCTTGCCACCTGTTCTTAATATCTTCTTCTTTTAGCTTCATATTGTTTCTGTCCTTAAATGTGCCCATTTTTGCATGTAATGTTCCCTTGGTATATTTAATGTTCTTGAAGAGATCTCTAGTTTTTCCCATTCTATTTTTTACCCTTTACTTCTTTCCATTGATCATGTAAGAAGGCTTTCTTATCTCTACTTGCTATTCTTTGAAACTCTGCATTCAAATGGGTATATCTTTTTCTCTTTCATCTTTCACTTCTCTTTTTTTCTCAGCTGTTTGTAAGGCCTTCTCAGACAACCACTTTGCCATTTTGCATTTCTTTTTCTTGGGGATGGTTTTGATCCGCCTCCTGTACGATGTAACAAACCTCCGTATATAGTTCTTCAGGCATTCTATTAGATCTAATCTATTTGTTGCTTCCACTGAATAATCATAAGCCATTTGATTTAGGTCATACCTGAATGGCCTAGTGGTTTTCCCTACTTTATCTAATTTAAGTCTGAATTTTGTAGTAAGGAGCTCATATGAGCGACTGTCAGCTCCTTGTCTTGTTTTAGTGACTGTATAGAGCTTCTCCATCTTCGACTGCAAAGGATATATTCAATCTGATTTCAGTGTTGACCATCTGGTGATGTCCATGTGCATAGTCATCTCTCGTGTTGTTGGAGGAGGGTGTTTACTATGACCAGTGTGTTCCTCTGGCAAAACCGTGTTAGCCCTTGCCTTGCTTCATTTTGTACTCCAAGGCCGAACTGGCTTGTTATTCTAGGTATCTCTTGTCTTCCTACGTTTGCATTCCAGTCCCCTATGATGAAAAGGACTTTTTTTTTTTTTTTGGTTTTAGTTCTGAAGTTTTGTACATCATCATAGAACTGTTTAACTTCAGCTTGTTAGACATTAATGGTTGGGGCATAGACTTGGATTACTTTGATAATGAATAATTTGCCTTGGAAGTGAACAGAGATCATTCTATTGCTTTTGTGACTGCACCCAAGTACTGCATTTTGGACTCTTATGTTGATTGTGAGGGCTACTAAATTTCTTCTAAGGGATTCTTACCTGCAATAGTAAGTATAATGGTCATATGAATTCAATTCCCCCATTCCAGTCCATTTTAGTTCACTTAATCCTAAAATATCGATGTTCACTCTTGCCATATCCTGTTCCACCACTTCCAGTTTACCTTGATTCATGGACCTAACATTCCAGGTTCCTTGCAGTGTTGTTCTTTATAGCATCAGACTTTACTTTCACCACCAGACACATCCACAAGTGGCTGTTGTTTCCATCTGGTCAGTCGCTTCATTTCTTCTGGAGCTATTTCTCTGCTCTTCTCCAGTAGCAAGTTGGGCACCTACTGACCTGGGAAGTTCATCTTTCAGTGTGATATCTTTTTGTCTTTTCACACTGTTCATGGGGTTATCAAAGCAAGAATGCTGAAGGGGTTTGCCATTCATTTCTCCAGTGGACCACGTTTTGTCAGAACTCTCCACCATGATCTGTTCGTCTTGGGTGGCCCTACACAACATGGTTCCTAGTTTCATTGAGTTAGACAAGGCTGTGGCCCACATGATCAGTTTGGTTTCTCTTCTGTGATTGTGGTTTTCTGTCTGCCCTCTGATGAATAATGTATGCTTAAAGTCTTTATTGAATTTGTTACTGCTGTTTCTGTTTGGCGTTTTGGCCATGAGACATGTGGGATCTTAGCTCTCTGCATGCAGTATGCCTGGCTCCTCTGTCCCTGGGAGTTTTCCCGGCAAGAATACTCTTGTGTGTTGCCATTCCCCCCTCCAGGGAATCTTCTTGATCTAGAGATTGAACCGATATCTCCTTCATTGGCAGGCAGATTCTTTATTACTTCAGCCACTTGGGAAACCCCTTTTCTATGACAAATATATCTTTTCTACTGTAACAGTTTAATTTTTTGTCCTTTATTCTACTATGTACTTTTAAATGGTTTTCTTAGTATCTGACCTGGGGATTACAACTAACATTAACTTATAGCAATCAACTTAGTGATTAAACAGCAGACTCAGTAGCAGTTTGGATTAATACCAAAAAGGTTTAATAGTCTATTAAATCTTTGCTACTGTATAGCTCTATATCCCCCTTTATGCTTTTATTTTTATAAATTGCATCTGTAGTAATTATCCATCAAAACTAGATTGATTATTATTGTTTTCTGAAGTTATCTTTTAAATTGAATATGAAGCAAGAGATATTACAGACAAGAAATATGAGGACCCTGACTTTATACTGGCCTGTGTATTGCCCGTCACAGAGCTCTTTATTCCATATGTGAGTTAGCACTGCTGCCAAGTTGCTTTCATTTCATCTTGAAGAGCAGGGCAAGTACAGAGGCAATGAGTTCTCTTAGTTCTGTTTTTCTGGGAATGGCTTAATTTCTCCTCTATTTTTGAAGGATCGCTTCATCAAATATAGAATTATAAATTGGCAGTTTTTTTTTTTTTTCTTTCTCTTTCACCACTTGGAATATGTCATCCCACAGTCTTTGGCCCTTGAATTCTGCTGAGCACTCATCTATTATCATATGGAGGATCACTTTTCCGTTACTGCTTTCATAATACTCTCTTTGCCTACATCTTTCTTTTCTTTTCTCTCTCTCTTTTTTTTTTTTAAATATTCTGAGCATCATACAGCCCTGGGAAATTGTAGGGACTTCTAGAGTCCCAGGAATATGTCAGAATTTTTCACATTCTTATTCCCCCAAACATTTCATCCTTAGCCTTTCTTCCCAAGTTTTAGTTAGTCTGTTTTCCCTAATTGTCCTCCATGGCCATAGACAGAAACAACAAGTATACTTGGCTATAAATGCTTTAACAAATGCTCCCTAGGTAGCCACTTCAACATCCGGAGAGTTCTGAGTTAGGTAGGATGAAAGAAACTTTTGAGTTGTCTCCATAAGGATACAAAGCAGGTGAAAACAAAGAACCAAAATTCTTTATAAATGAAGTCCATCAACTCCTTCTGATACCAGCATCAGACTGTTGCGGTACCAGTGCAGACTGTCGTTCTCTTCAAGATCACCACTAAGCAGGAGAGTTAGAGATGGGATCAAGGTAGGTTGCTGTTCTATTGTTCGGTTGCTAAGTCACGTCTGACTCTTTGTGACCCCATGAAGTGCAGCACACCAGGCTTCCCTATCTTTCACTATCTCCTGGAGTTTGGGAGGACTGATGCTGAAGCTGAAGCTCCAATACTTTGGCCACCTGATGTGAAGAACCAACTCATTGGAAAAGACCCCGATGCTGGGAAAGATTAAAGGCAGGAGGAGAAGGGGACAACAGAGGACGAGATGGTTAGATGACATCACCGAGTCCATGGACATGAGTCTGAGCAAGCTTTGGGAGATGGCAATGGATAGGGAAGCCTGGCATGCCTCATTCCATGGGGTCCCAAGGAGTTAGACATGACTGAACAACTGAAAAACAACAACAGTCTGGGGTTTGCTCAAACTCATATCCATTGAGTCAGTGATACCATCCGACCATCTCATCCTCTGTCACGTTACCTTTAATTCCTGCCCTCAATCTTTCCCAGCATCAGGGTCTTTTCCAGTGATGTGGCTCTTTGCATCAGGTGGCCAAAGTATTGGAGCTTCAGCTTCAGCATCAATCTTACCAATGAATAGTCGGATTTAATTTCCTTGGGGTGTTAAGTTGCTTCAGTCATGTCCAACTCTTTGTGAACCCATGGACTGTAGCCCACCAGGCTCCTCTCTCCATGGGGTTCTCCAGGCAAGAATATTGGAGTGTGTTGCCATTTCCTCCTTCAGGGGATCTTCCCAACCCAGAGATCGAACTCAAATCTCTTATGTCTCTTGCATTGGCAAGCAGGGTATTTACCACTAGCACCACCTGGGAAGTCCCTTGATTTCCTCTAGGATTGAATAGTTCGATCTCCTTGCAGTCCAAGGGACTCTCAAGAAACTTCTCTAGCATCACAGTTCGAAAGCATCAGTTCTTCGGTGCTGAGCCTTCTCTCACATCTATACATGACTACAGGGAAGGCAATAGCTTTGACTCTACGGACTCCTGTCTGCAAAGTGTTGTCCCTGCTTTTTAATATTATGTCTAGGTTTGTCATAGCTTCTCTTTTGAGGAGCAAGTATTTTTTAATTTTATAACTGCAGTCACTGTCCACACTAACTTTGAAGCCCCCCCCAAAAATGAAATTTGTCACTGTTTCCAATCCCCCCCTCACCCCTCACCTATTTGCCCTGAAGTGATGGGACCAGATGTCATGGGCTTAGTTTTTGAATGTTGAGTTTTAAGCCAGCTTTTTCATTCTCCTCTTCCACCTTCATCAAGAAGCTCTTTAGTTCCTCTTCACTTTCTGTGATTAGAGTGTTGTCATCTGCATATATGATTTATTAGTATTTCTCCTGGCTATCTTGATTTCAGCTTGTGGGTCATTTGGTCCATCATTTTACATGATGTACTCTGCATATGAGTTAAATAAGCAGGGTGACAATATACAGCCTGACGTATTCTTTTCCCAATTTTGAACCAGTTAGTTGTTTCATGTCTGTTTCTAACTGTTGCTTCTTATTCTGCACACAGGTTTCTCAGGAGACAGGTAAGGTGGTCTGGTATTCCCATCTCTTGAAGAATTTTCCATACTTTGCTATGATCCACACAGTCAAAGGCTTTATTTAGCTTAGTCAATGAAGCAGAAGTAGATGTTTTTTTTTCTCTGAATTCCCTTGCTTTTTCTATGATCAAAATGTTGGGAATTTGATCTCGGGCTTTTCTGCCTTTTCTGAATCCAACTTGAACATCTGGAAGTTCTCAGTCCATGTACTGTTGAAGCCTAGCTTGAAGGATTTTGAGCATTACTTTGCTAGCATGTGAAACGAGCACAATTGTATGGTAGTTCGCACATTCCGTGGCATTGCCTTTCTTTGAAATTGGAATGAAAACTGACCCTTTCCAGTCCTGTGGCCACTGCTGATTTTTCTAAATTTGCTGGCATTTTCAGTCCAGCACTTTCACAGCATCATCTTTTAGGATTCCATCACCTCCACTAACTTTGTTCCTAGTGATGCTTCCTAAGGCCCACTTGACTTCACACTCCAGGATGTCTGGCTCTAGGTGAGTGACCACACCACTGTGGTTATTTGTGTCATTAAGGCTGTTTCTGTACAGTTCTTCTGCGTATTCTTGCCATTTTGTCTTAACCTCTTCTGCTTCTGTTAGGTCCTTGCAGTGTTTGTCCTTTATTGTGCCCATCTTTGCATGAAATATTCCCTTGGTATCTTCAACTTTCTTGAAGAGATCTCTAATCTTTCCCATTCTATTGTTCTCCACTATTTATTTTCATTTTTTCACTTAAGACTTTCTTATCTCTACTTTTTATTCTCTGGAACTCTGCATTCTGTTGGATATATCTTTTTCTTACCAAGATTCTTTTCTTTTAAACATAGTTTTACCCTGACTGTAAAGGTATTTTGACTAATTTTTAGAGCTCTGAAAAAGTTTATTCCAGACACTTTTTGCCAGATTCTCATTGCCTTTATTGAGGGATAGAGTTTCAGAGTTCTTTCCTACTTTTACTGAAATCACTCTTTAACAATGTTTTATAGTTTTATTTCTTATTCATACACTAAATACCAAAGGAAGAGTTTCTCCTCTAGGGATAACTGTGGATAAATTCCAAAGAAAAACAACTGTAAAAATAATTTTAAGGAAAGAACTTGAAAGTAGTAAACCAGACATTTTTTGCTTTTGTTTTCAAATTTTTTCCCATTCCACACATAAAAACAGGCAGAAGAGTAAAATTTTGCCATAATAAAAAATAGATATACTCTCCAGTTTTAAACAACTTAATTTACAAATGCAATAAACATCACAGAATTACTACTTACTGTTCCTGATGCTCCTTTCTCTTATCATTAAATAATGATTTAAAAATTAATGAATGAAAAATAAAGGTCTCATTGTTGATTCAAAATTCCATGCCACGTCTTTTTGCATGTACCTTGCCCAGACTCAAAGACTGCAGTCAAAGTGGAAACAATATAAAAACAATGTATGCAATGAAATGCTATGAGAAGATGGAAAACTGTGGCATATGCAGATTGTACAAACAATTTAGAGAACTTTCACCTTTGCCAGTCCTCTCCCTTAACACTTCACTCATGATTTGTTTTCCTCTCCCATTAATCAGACTGATCTGCTATTAGCCACTATCGTTCTCAGTTTAGTTCAGTTCAGTTCAGTCACTCAGTTGTGTCCGACTATTTGTGACCCAATAAACTGCAGCACACCAGGCCTCCCTGTCCATCACCCACTCCCAGAGTTTACCCAAACTCACGCCCATCGAGTTGGTGATGCCATCCAGCCATCTCATTCTCTGTCGTCCCCTTCTCCTCCTGCCCCCAATCCCTCCCAGCATCAGGGTCTTTGCCAGTGAGTCAACTTTTCGCATGAGGTGGCCAAAGTGTTGGAGTTTCAGCTTCAGCATCAGTCCTTCCAATGAACACCCAGGACTGATCACCTTTAGGATGGACTGGTTGGATCTCCTTGCAGTCCAAGTGTCTCTCAAGAGTCTTCTCCAACACCACAGTTCAAAAGCATCAATTCCTCTCACATCCATACAAGACCACTGGAAAAACCATAGCCTTGACTAGATGGAACTTTGTTGACAAAGTAATGTCTCTGCTTTTGAATATGCTATCTAGGTTGGTCATAACTTTCCTTCCAAGGAGTTAGTGACTTTTAATTTCATGGCTGCAATCACCATCTGCAGTGATTTTAAAATAAAGTCTGACACTCTTTCTGAGAATGAATTTAGAGATAATGAAATGCTATGAGAAGATGGAAAACTGTGGCATATGCAGATTGCTACAAACAATTTAGAGAACTTTCACCTTTGCCAGTCCTCTCCCTTAACACTTCACTCATGATTTGTTTTCCTCTCCCATTAATCAGACTGATCTGCTATTAGCCACTATCGTTCTCAGTTTAGTTCAGTTCAGTTCAGTCACTCAGTTGTGTCCGACTATTTGTGACCCAATAAACTGCAGCACACCAGGCCTCCCTGTCCATCACCCACTCCCAGAGTTTACCCAAACTCACGCCCATCGAGTTGGTGATGCCATCCAGCCATCTCATTCTCTGTCGTCCCCTTCTCCTCCTGCCCCCAATCCCTCCCAGCATCAGGGTCTTTGCCAGTGAGTCAACTTTTCGCATGAGGTGGCCAAAGTGTTGGAGTTTCAGCTTCAGCATCAGTCCTTCCAATGAACACCCAGGACTGATCACCTTTAGGATGGACTGGTTGGATCTCCTTGCAGTCCAAGTGTCTCTCAAGAGTCTTCTCCAACACCACAGTTCAAAAGCATCAATTCCTCTCACATCCATACAAGACCACTGGAAAAACCATAGCCTTGACTAGATGGAACTTTGTTGACAAAGTAATGTCTCTGCTTTTGAATATGCTATCTAGGTTGGTCATAACTTTCCTTCCAAGGAGTTAGTGACTTTTAATTTCATGGCTGCAATCACCATCTGCAGTGATTTTAAAATAAAGTCTGACACTCTTTCTGAGAATGAATTTAGAGATCAACCTGGTTTGGCTGAGGCTGTTAGCAGCCATTTTCCAAGAGCTTTAAGATGTCAGTTAGCATATTTAGTTAAAGCAATATGATATACAGTTATAATAGGATTTTTGAACACAGCTTGTCATTGGGAAAAGTAATATTTTTATTTGTATGTGTTAAGTAGTTCTCTATGGATTACACTGGGAAGTTCTTTAAAAAGTTTATTAAACATTTAAAGGAAATTTAAACAGGAAATTTAAAATTTATAAATTGTGTAGGAATAGAGTACTTATATAACATATTTACAAGTGAATTTTGGAATCTAGATTATTCATAAGTTATGGAACCCTCATAAATCAGAAGTCTCTTTGGTATGACCACTGATTTGTTCTTATTGCAGTCACAGAAACAACCAGTTTTGCTTTAGCTCAAAGCTGTTTCACGCATGCTTATATCTTGACTGCATTTCAGACACTCCATGAAGGCCTGTGTTTATATAGCTGCTGGAGTGGGGAAACTCACTCAAGTGTAAACCAGAAGTGCTCTGAAGGACAGCTCTTTTACTTGTGATAGACACAAGTATATGGATGGAGTCTTCCTCCTTTAGACTCTACAGACAGTCCTAAAATTTACTTCATAAAGTTCTTCAAGAGGTCTCATGTGATGGAATAAGCAGCTGGAGCAGCCAGGGCAGGGAGACATCCTGAACTGACTTTTCCCTTCTTCTTCGCTCCCTCATCTCTCATGTCCGCCTCCAGAACACATTTTCCAATAAAGCGCTTCCACTTTGTATCAGGTCTTGATTCCTGAGGAAGTCAGCCTAAGGCACCCTAATCTTAAAATTATCCTGAATAATAAAGAATCATATTGGTATAGATTAGAGTTTTTAAATAAGATGTAAGCAAACAAATTATAAATTCAAAAATTACCTGCCTTTGCTTAACTCGGTGTATGTGAACAATAAATCAGAGACACACACATGGGCACACAACGATTCCTTTTATTTCATCTGATCAAATAATTTTAATTCAGGAAGGTGGTGTCACAACTCAAGTATGTAATTCTTGGTCCAGTGTTGTTCACCGGATAACAAAAAAAGGAAAGGTTCTCTATGCAAAGTATAATATTAACTGCGGTATTCAACAGGTTAAACTTTTTAGGATGAGGATTGGAACAAATGAATTCTCAACCCTAGAGGCACAGAGTACATGATGCTACTTTTAAATCTTTCCTGATAAGAAGATAAACAGTATTTGACTTTCAAGTGTCAGAACAAGATATCATGAAACAATTGTGCACAAAATTCCATCGTCAATACACCCAGAGCTGAAAGCTTTGCTTAGTATGTCAAGTAGAATGTGCTGCAGGCTCACTCTGATAGGCACTATCACATTCTATTCACACAGCACCACATGTTCACACTGACATCCAAAACCCATGCACTTTAGCACTTTGGCCGGCTCCCTTGAAGATCACACATGCCTCACTCATAGACTGAGTGCTCCATATGCAGCTTTTAGGAATCCCAAGCAACAACTATCTAAACTGTCTCCCATGCAGTGAAAGCTCTGTCACTTTGTATCATCGCTGGTCCTATTTTGGCTAAGCTTAGACACTTTGCTTTTTATTGCTGAAGGAGAATCTTAAGAAAGCTATTGAGTGACAGCTATGGTATCAGCAGATATCACTTGGCATTCCTAATTCATACAAATCATGCTTCAGTCTTGAATTTTAAATGCTGATTTCCTATAGGCTGTTTTTATTTTTTTTCCTGGTGTAATTCACTCTGAATGGCAAACAGTAGACTGAAGTTCCTGAAGAAGGAGAAAATAATCGGAAAGCGTACATGTCCCTGTAATATAATCAGGGTGGTCAAATAGGATGGCAGAAGACATGACTATCTTCACGGTCTTTTGTCTCAAGAACTGGTAAAACTTCCAAGTAACTCGCTCAGAGCAAAATGAGGGTCTGAATTTTCATCATTATGTGTTTGCACAGCAATTATATGGAGTCAGAACACTTGTTTGGGCGATGGAGATGACACTTGATAGTGTGTGACTCTGATAGATGGCATGATGTTTCTTACCCTTTACTACCTGTAAACTTTGAGCCATAATACTAATACCTGCATGATCACTTTGCCCAGCTGTTTATGGAAATAAATTTTTAAAAAAAGGCAAAATGATATTCCAAGCTATAAAATATATGCAAAATAATTTTATTATTATAATTAGTAAGTTGTCTTATATTAGCATAAATTTTCACAATATCATTTATTCATATCTTTATGTGAACTTGAAGGACCTAAAGGCATATTTCAATAGGATAGATATACAGCTCAGGGCTTCTGAGACAAGTTGGTGGGGAGGGTGTTAAATAAAAGTGAAAAGGATCCAGAAAAAAGTCTGAAATTTTGAAAATGAATTTGAGTACTTTTTAATCAGGCTAAGATTAGCTTTTGATAAAAGTCATTTGTACTGTCTTTCCCTCATCTGAAAGGATAGTGGGCGGCACACCAAGTGGACTGGCAAGCAGTGTTTGCATGCGCTAAGTCACTTCAGTCGTGTCTAACTCTTTGCGACCCTGTGGGCTGTAGCCCACAGAGCTTCTCTTTCCATAGGGTTCTCCAGGCAAGTATATTGGCGTGGGTTGTCATTTCCTCCTCCACGGGATCTTCCCAATCCAGGGGTCAAATCTATGTCTGCTGGAGTGTCCTGCTTTGCCAGTGGATTCTTCACCTATTGAGCCACCTGGGAAAACTTAAAACAGACATGGATTTCACCCAAAGAATACTTCTGCATCTTAAAGATATTTTGTTCACTGTATTTATGAAGGATGGCGCTGGTAACCTTAAGTGAATGAAAAATAGAGATTTTCCTGGTCTATCTACTATCCAATAAAATGTACTCAGCCTCTTTTCTATGGAATGGCATAACACTGTCTCTTGTGACACTCATCAAATTCTGATTGCATTATTTTATTCAATTTTTCCCGTCTCTTTCACACTATTTAAATTTCAAGATATCTGAGAACAGAAACAATATTGTCATAAACTCATGTGTATATTGTCTATAGGCAGTTTTAGCACAATTCTCTGTAACAGTTGATGATTAATGAAGAAAGAAAGGAATAAATTAAAAATACAGACAATAATATTGTACAATATTCTGAATGGCAAAATCTTTTCCGGTAAATTGAAGCCATATATATTGGTGATTTGAGTGAAAGACTGAAAAAAAGTCTGTAGACAAGTCAGTCTGTTAAATTTTTTTGAAGAGTGTTTCCTTTCTATAATTTAAGGATAAAAATTTTGATGAATTTGCTTCCAAACATTAATAAGTCTAAATATAAAGCCATGCTGTACAAATTAGAAAAGTCCTAGGAGACTTCCTACTTTTTAAATAAAAAAAGGAATGAAGTGTGAAATTTTATATTAAACTAAGAAAAATGATCTGGAATTTCTGATGCATAAAGGATTAACATATCTTGTGGTTTTTCTTACAAAGAGAAGGCACTGGTCCAGTAAATGCACTTGTTTTTAGTGGATTTCCCCCCAGAGGAAAAGATTGTGACTTAGGTAAAGGAAAGAAGAAAAACTTTGATAACAAAAATGTAATATTTCCACTTGGGGAAGACAATCTGTAGTGAATCCATTAGTCTATGGATGAAATTTCTATGAGAAAGCTGTTTTGCAGAAGTAGAGAAGCCACATACTGTATTCAACACAATGGTACTACTAGTTGGGGAGCCTGTGTATGAGTGACGTACACAAAGGCTTGCCGTGTAATTAAAGAGAGATGTTAGAAACACTGAGAAACCCCGTACTGTGTCTATGCTGCTGCTAAGTCACTTCAATTGTGTCCGACTCTGTGTGACCTCATAGACGGCAGCCCACCAGGCTCCCCCGTCCCTGGGATTCTCCAGGCAAGAACACTGGAGTGGGCTGCCATTTCCTCTCCAATGCATGAAAGTGAAAAGGGAAAGTGAAGTTGCTCAGTCATGTCCAACTCCTAGGGACCCCACGGGCTGCAGCCCACCAGGCTCCTCCGTCCACGGGATTTTCCAGGCAAGAGTACTGGAGAGGGGTGCCATGAACACAAATACTTTTAGGGAGATGTGATGAAGTTATACAACCAACCACCAGGTTTTCAAATAAATAAAAGGAACTGTTAATCACTACAGGTAGATGACATTTTTTTTATTTTCAGACTAAAAGTTCTGATCCATTATTGACTGTTGCTTGATCTGTTTTCTTAATACTACCATGTTTTATTTTCTTTCCAAAAATCATGAGTTTGGAACAATAACGTTATTCCAAGGGGAAGATATGGATATGATCTTGAAGAATAAAGTATCTTTAAGACAATTTGGTCAAAAATTCGTCATGAAAATGTAGAGCTTCTTGATCAAAGTACATGCCAAAAGGAAGCTCTGAGGTACTAACCCAAACTGTGGCCACCTTGTAAAATCAGTGTCCTTTAGTTCAGTTTCCTTTTTGTCCTCTTGTCTATGAAGAGTCAATGGAATTCATGTTAGGGAATTCCTGTAGACTTTATAGAAGAAGTCAAATTATTATATTTGTCAATTATTATATTATATACTCTAGTCAATTATTATATTTTTTGACTTCCTAGTGAGTTTTAAAAAAGCTACTGAACATGGATTTCGTTCCATTTTCATATGTTCTTTAAAAGCTATAGTTCTGAACTGTCATTGTACATCAAAATCATCAGGCAAACTTTCAGAAAACAAGGTGCACATTCTCTATTACACTCATCTCCCAAGCCTCTGACTCAGTTGTTCTGAGAGGCATCTAGGAATGCTATTTTCAAGACTCCCCACCCTCCAATACCAAGATTTTATATCCAATCAAATTTGAGAACCACTTCTTAAGAGCCCATGATTATCTGGGCATTTAATTGGCCAGTTAGGATCTAGCTATGTTGAGACTGAGTTATCTCTTGCACTGATAGGATATAGAAAAATGTTTTATTGCTCAGACTCATCTTAGTTCTTATTTCCTGGAGTACAGGAGTAAATATGTGTGAATTTAAATTCTCCCACTTACCAGAGAACTGGAACTATCAAGAGATTATTCATTGAGATGCAAAAACATCCAAAGGCAGCCTGGAGCAGGAGGGGTCAGAGAACACTCTGAAGACCAAAAATACTGGAGGACCTGAAG
>SJYC01037454.1:0-35645 GCA_006408675.1 Madoqua kirkii
GCTTTGGCATAGTCAATAAAGCAGAAATAGATGTTTTTCTAAAACTCTCTTGCTTTTTCCATGATCCAGCGGATGTTGGCAATTTGATCTCTGGTTCCTCTGCCTTTTCTAAAACCAGTTTGAACATCAGGAAGTTCAGGATTCACGTATTGCTTAAGCCTGGCTTGGAGAATTTTGAACATTATTTTACTAGCATGTGAGATGGGTGCAATTGTGCAGTAGTTTGAGCTTTCTTTGGCATTGCCTTTCTTTGGGATTGGAATGAAAACTGACCTTTTCCAGTCCTGTGGCCACTGCTGAGTTTTCCAAATGTGCTGGCATATTGAGTGCAGCCCTTTCACAGCATCATCTTTCAGGATTTGAAATAGCTCAACTGGAATTCCATCACCTCCACTAGCTTTGTTCATAGTGATGCTTTCTAAGGCCCACTTGACTTCACATTCCAGGATGTCTGGCTCTAGATGAGTGATCATATCATCGTGATTACTTGGGTCATGAAGATCTTTTTTGTACAGTTCTTCTGTGTATTCTTGCCACCTCTTCTTAATATCTTCTGCTTCTGTTAGGTCCATACCATTTCTGTCCTTTATTGAGCCCATCTTTGCATGAAATGTTCCCTTGGTATCTCTAATTTTCTTGAAGAGATATCAGTATTTCCCATTCTATTGTTTTCCTCTATTTCTTTGCACTGATCAGTGAGGAAGGCTTTCTTATCTCTCCTTGCTTCTTTGGAACTCTACATTCAGATGGGTGCATCTTTTCTTTTCTCCTTTGCCTTTTGCTTCTCTTCTTTTCACAGCTATTTGTAAGGCCTCCTCAGACAACCATTTTGCCTTTTTGCATTTCTTCTTCTTGCAGATGGTTCTGATCATGGCCTCTTGTACAATGTTATGAACCTCCTTCCACAGTTCTTCAGGCACTCTATCAGATCTAATCCCCTGAATCTATTTGTCACGTCTACTGCCTATTCGTAAGAGATTTGATTTGAGTCTTACCTAAATTCTTCAATTTAAGCCTGACTTTTGCAGTAAGGAGTTTATGATCTGAGGCACAGGTTTGGCTCAGATTATCAAACTTCCACCAAACTCTTGGTCGACTCTTCTGCCAAACTTCCAGTGTAGACTAGGACCGTACCGTCAATGACTGTGTCTAACATTTATTATATGACACATTTCTAAGAGAAGGCAATGCAGCACAGCAAAGAACAAAAGCAGCTGCATTCTGCTTCATCCCAAGCAACAGGAATGGGAAAAGTACTCATGTTCTACCAAGTAAGAGCTGGCATCAAGCTAAAATTTCACTAACTCTTTCTTTTGTCAGTGCTAAAATTTGCATCTTTTTAGTTCTCATATGACAACAATTATTACTATAGTCACACAGCTAGGTGCCCTCTAGGAATAAATTATGTCACAGAATAGGAAAGAAGTTAGGAGTTATTTTCTTTTGTACTTTATCATGCATTTAACTCCTTGGAGAGTACAGAAAATATGTGTTTTGAATGTTTCTAATTTATTAGTACTTTAAAAATCTGATTTAATCAGACCTTCAAAAAAACCACATAAATCAATGTTGTTGTTTAAGTTGCTCAATCATGTCTGATTTTTCAGTGACCCAAGAACTGTAGCCCACAAGACTTCATGGGATTTCCAAGGCAAAAATACTGGCATGGGTTGCACTTTCCTCCTCCAGGGGAATCTTCCTGACCCAGGGGTCAAACCTGAGTATTCTTCATGGCAGGTAGATTCTTTTCTTTACCGCTGAGCCACCAGGGAAGCCCTATGTAATAGCAATTAGCTAATTTTAAACTGAATCATAACTCCAAAGACATGTGTTATTAAAACAGATTCCAGGTAGTCAGTGATATACCTCCACTCTCATAAAAGTAAACACTAAAAGGAAAAAATAAAGAGAAAAATGGGCAAAACAAAGCTGTGTTATTTTATTATTCTAATTTAATTTCCAGGTAAAATGCCCTTCTGTTATGCTTCAAGATTTAAAATCTAGCCAATTTTCAAAGTTTATAAAATTATTTTTATTTTAGGAAGCAATAATTTGCCAATGAGATTAATGTGTTTATTGCTACTTAGAGACTTCAGAGAGTCTTATTTTTGACTTGTAACAAAAACTTCTCTATCCTTCTGGATAACAGCTTGGGATTCTGCATTTTTATATGACCTGGATTCTGTATTTTTATATTATAGCAAGAAGATGTTTGATTGGCATATGCTTTGATAGCATATTAGAACATTTTGTACATCCAATCTCTTCCTGTTCCCTAATTTGGCACTTGTTCTATAAAACGATTCTGAAAATGCAAATTACTTTACATTAAAAATATAAATTCTTATGGCATATTTTATACAGTCTAATGCACTGACTCCTAAAGCCATAATTTATTACTACATTTTAATTTATCTGATTTATGTTGTGTCCTGAGTCAATATTCCAATTATTTGCAAACTCAATTAAGCTTTGTCTTGATAAATTTTTACTTTTTGACAAATTATGCTACACTTGTGCAGAAAACTACATTCCTAGTATACTGTTCATTCATATGATATATTTACAAAATGGAAATTCATCCATTTTCCAAAAAGACTGAGATATTGTCAGTCCAGGAGGTATACTGGGAAGCGAGATCTTTTCAAGTTTGTACTTGAATGTCAGTTTTCTAAAGTGCTCAACTTTTAATTATTTTGAATATGACATGGTAAGTCATATATTTATTCTAGGACATTACAACTTCATCAAGTTTGAATACACTTTCACTCAGTAATAACAATATTTTATATATTTTATAGAGATGATTTTACTTAAAGTGTATCTTTATACAACTGATGAAGACAGTTATGTTGAATAGTTTGTTATTTGAACTGAACATGGAGGGAATGTTCTGTGTCACAGAAATCTTGGAGAATTGCTTTGAAAGGAATGGTACCAGTACTAAATTAATTTACACACAAATCCCCCCTTTTCACATTGGTTCATGCAGAATGAAGACACAGTCATGAGATTTCATGTATCCTGAGATTTCATGTATCCTTAACACTTATTTTCTTGACTAAAAAGATAACAAATTGCAAGTTGTGTTCATGTCTGATACTGTATTTAGACCTTAAATTATGTCTTATTTCTCACTTAGTTAAAATTCAAAAGAAGAAAATGGATGTGTCATAAGGAAGGACTCTTCCACCAAACCTCCAGTGTAGACTAGGACCGTACCGTCAATGACTGTGTCTAACATTTATTATATGACACATTTCTAAGAGAAGGCAATGCAGCAAAGCAAAGAACAAAAGCAGCTGCATTCTGCTTCATCCCGAGCAACAGGAATGGGAAAAGTACTCACGTTCTACAAAGTAAGAGCTGGCATCAATCTTCCAAATGATCTGGCCCCGATGAGAGCCATTGACTCCACGGTTCTTATAGTCCAGGAAGTTTTCCGACAAGACCTCATCTATATTCCCAAGAAAGAGAGAAAGCAGAGTAGAGAAACATGTTAGCTAACAGAATTTTTATAAAAAAATAAAAGAACAAAAGATATTAATGCCACCTCCAACTCAACAGAAGAAAAAGCACCTGGAGTTACAGAAACAGAGAGTAAGACGTGTTCTCAGGTACCATCTGGATCAACCCCTTTTTAATCCAGAAATCTTCCTACCCCTCAGCACTCCCGGCAAGTGATCATCTGTGCGCACGCTCAGTCGCTGAGTCATGTTCAATTCTTTGAGACCACATGGACTACAGCCCACCAGCCTCCTGTGTCCACAGAATTTTCCAGGTAAGTGGAAAATACTGAAGTGAGTTGCCATTTCCTACTCCAGGGGATCTTTGTGACCCAAGGATCAAACCCATGTCTCTGACATTGGCAGGCAGATTCTTTGTCACATCTGGCTGGTTCTTGAACGCTCCAGAGAAATCATTGCTTCTCTGGCAGTTCATTTCCCTTTTGAATAGCTCATCCATGTGTAGAATCTCAGTGCAAAAATCTTCCTCCTAATGCTTTCATTAACTGGTCCCTATTTGGGTCTGAGAATGAGGCATAAAGAAGACATCTGAGCACACTTTTTATCTGAGGCCCAGTTTCCATGGGCTCAATCTTTTATCATCTCTTCTCCAATCTGGATATCCATCATCATCCAATACTTGGGACCCATCCATGAATTCATCTATCCATCCATCCATCCTTCATGCACTCATATATTCATCCGTTCATTCAACAGATACTTATTGAGATCCACCCATCGCCATGCTGGGAAAGTGCATAGGCCATGGTGTTGAGCAAAGCCTTTCTGAACTAAAACTTGCAAGCAATTGAAGACATCGACCTTACACTGAGTAAAGAAATAAATGCATTATTACAACTTGTATCAGGGGAAAAGAAGGAAAAGAACAGAGTGCTCTGACAAGAAGCTATAGGAAGGGAGGGCAACAGGAGGCTGAAGGAGAGATGAGGGATGAGAAAGAGCCACCAGGATAGAGATGAATAGAGTAAGGTCTCCATGTGGTGCCCAAGCCTGGAACAGGGCAGAGTCTGCTCGTGGAAGCACTGAGAGGAGCTGAGGGTTGGGGAGGGGGCTGTGCTCTTTTTTTCCTCTTGCCCTTCCTCTGATGTCATATTGTAACCCATCAATGTCCTTCCTAAAGCTGGTGTCTAGAGAGCAAGGCAGCATTCTTGAAGAGGACACATCCATAAAGACGTAACCAACTGCTTCTTCCTTGGTTCCAGATGTTATGTTCTCAGCACAAAAATAGTGATATGAATTTTACCTTAATCTTCTATGGGGCCCTTGCAGTTTCCACTTTACCAGAAAGTAACCATCCAAGCTAAATGTATCTGAAGCTGTGAGAAACCCATGTTTTGAGACTCCAAATCCATCACAGTGGCTGGGGAAACCACCAGAACTCAGGGGCTTCCGAGAGCAGACCCAGAACTCAGATTCTGCAGAGAGGGGCTAGGTCACGGTGGCCCTTTTGGCAACTGAGGTTCACTCTGTGCATCTGGCCAGAAGGGGGAAACAGGGATGAAGTGAAAAGAGAGAGAACTTGTGGCTAAGGGAACCAGCTCCAAGGACCTATGTGTCATTTACCAATAGTGTCATTTCTACAGCTGCAGGTCCTCATCTACAAGGGGTCAGGTGATAACCGGGCCTCGCTGGGGAGGATTACATGAGATCACCAGTAAACATGCTTGTGACCTGCTAAGTCGACTGCACATTTTCAGCTGCCTCTTCCTTGGCAAAGACAATCAGGCAGAACAGCATCATCCTGCCTCATTAATAGCAGGAACTGTTTGTATCTCTTGGAAAATCACTTGTTTGCAAAATTTGTCTGTCTTTGTAATCACAGTGCATGCTCACAGCCCTGTTTGGGTTACTAAGATGACTGCATAATACATCTTTTACAGTAATTGCCTCATTTCTGCAAAAAAAAGGGGGGGGCATAATATTTCCCTAGCTCCCTGGGTCTTTGGTACCTGGAAAGAATTTGCCTCATTACGGCAATTCTCCCAGGAGAGGTATTTTCCTAAATTTATCCACTCTGATCACCAGAATAGTCACTTTAATAGTCATGGTCAGGTATCCACATAGAATAGCACCTAGAAAGAGAGTGTTCCTTCATGCACTAGGTAAATGTGCCTTGAGTATTTGCTCCACTTACCATGCTACACCCTGGGGATATACTGCTGAACAAGACAGAGCCTATGTTCTCAGGAAGTTCCTAATAGATTTGAGGATTGTTATTTTTTTCAAGAACAAGGCAATACCTTTAGAAGGCCATGGGTATAAGAATGGGCTAAATATCAAACCACAAGGGAACAAATGAAAAAAGGCTGGGGGTGAGTAGGTGGGAAAATCAGAAAAGGCTGCAGAGAACAGTAATGACACACATTTTAAAGAAACAAAGATACATTCCATTGTACAGGTAAAACACATATTAAGACATTACCAATTAATCCTGATGAGCACGCCATTCCCTTACACTAACTGTAACACTGCACAGCAAGTATCACACAAGAGAACAGAATAGTCTGTATCCTTGCCCGGACCATCTGGGCTGAGTGGTCAGCTCCTTTCCCTGAGGTATGTTCTGCCAGCTGTTAGAAGTTACTAGTCTTTGCTTGGGAATTCAGGTGTACTATCAGGATCAGATGCAGGAAAACAGAATCAGACCAGATATTTTATGCTGTAAGGGATTTAATGTAAAGAATTAGGTATTAGAAAGATGGACCCAAGGCACAGCCGCAGCAACTGCCTCTCCACCTGCAATGAGAGTGACCAGCCAGTGGCCGCTGAGTAGGTTATTGCCACTAATACATGGCTGCCTGCTGACACCCAGGAAGTGAGTGTGGGGATGCTAGGGCACGGTGATAGGAAAACTTAATTTCTCAGAGCCATACTTGTGGCAGCCACAGACTTAACATCAGGAGGAACCACCCAGCTCACTTCTGCCTTCCCAAAGATGCACAGGTGCATCTAAATGAAGGGAGCAAATCTGCACCTGGAAAATGGTTGCACGGGAGTCTGGGGAATGTAATTGTTAGGGACCAGAATCTACACTAGATGAAGGCACTGGAGAAGAGAAGAGGGCTGGGATGGTGGAGGCCAAGCCATGCCCTCCACCACACTGAGGAATGGCAGCCCCGCTGGTTTCCTACAACCAACTGAGGTTCTTTTTACTGCATCCTTTGTTGGGGTGCAAGTTTTTTTGGAAATGTTTATTTGATTACAGGGATATCTACAGCTACCTTGAGGCAAGTATTTTGACCATTAATAGCTACATGAACTTCAGTTCAGTTCAGTCACTCAGTCGTGTCCGACTCTTTGCGACCCCATGAATTGCAGCAAGCCAGGCCTCCCTGTCCATCACCAACTTCCAGAGTTTACTCAAACTCATGTCCATCCAGTTGGTGATGCCATCCAGCCATCTCATTCTCTGTTGTCCCCTTCTCCTCTTGCCCCCAATCCCTCCCAGCATCAGAGGTTTTTCCAATGAGTTAACTCTTCACATGAGGTGGCAAAGTATTGGGGTTTCAGCTTTAGCATCAGTCCTTCCAATGAAAACCCAGGACTGATCTCCTTCAGAATGGACTGGTTGGATCTCCTTGCAATCCAAGGGACTCTCAAAAGTCTTCTCCAACACCACAGTTCAGAAGCATCAATTCTTCGGTGCTCAGCTTTCTTCACAGTCCAACTCTAACATCTATACATGACCACTGGAAAATCCATAGCCTTGACTAGACGGACCTTTGTTGGCAAAGTAATGTCTCTGCTTTTGAATTAGCTATCTAGGTAGGTCATAACTTTCCTTCCAAGGAGTAAGTGTCTTTTAATTTCATGGCTTCAGTCACCATCTTCAGGGATTTTGGAGCCCCCCAAAATAAAGTCTGACACTGTTTCCACTATTTCCCCATCTATTTCCCATGAAATGATGGGATCGGATGCCATGATCTTCATTTTCTGAATGTTGAGCTTTAAGTCAACTTTTTCACTCTCCTCTTTCACTTTCATCAAGAGGCTCTTCAGCTCCTCTTCACTTTCTGCCATAAGGGTGGTGTCATCTGCATATCTGAGGTTATTGATATTTCTCCCAGCAATCTTGATTCCAGCCTGTGCTTCTTCCAGCCCAGTGTTTCTCATGATATACTCTGCATATAAGTTAAACAAGCAGGTGGGCAATACACAACCTTGATGTACTTCTTTTCCTATTTGGAACCAGTCTGTTGTTCCATGTCCAGTTCTAACTGTTGCTTCCTGACCTGCATATAGGGTTCTCAAGAGGCAAGTCAGGTGGTCTGGTATTCCCATCTCTTTCAGAATTTTCCACAGTTTAGAAAACCACTAGACCACTCAGGTATGACCTAAATCAAAGCCCTTATTATTATACAGTGGAAGTGAGAAATAGATTTAAGGGCCTAGATTTGATAGATAGAGTGCCTGATGAACTATGGAATGAGATTCGTGACATTGTACAGGAGACAGGGATCATGATCATCCCCATGGAAAAGTAATGCAAAAAGCAAAATAGCTGTCTGTGGAGGCCTTACAAATAGCTGTGAAAAGAAGAGACGCAAAAAGCAAAGGAGAAAAGGGACGATATAAGCATCTGAATGCAGAGTTCCAAAGAATAGCAAGGAGAGATAAGAAAGCCTTCTTCAGCGATCAATGCAAAGAAATAGAGGAAAACAACAGAATGGGAAGGACTAGAGATCTCTTCAAGAAAGTTAGAGATACCAAGGGAATATTTCATGCAAAGATGGGCTCGATAAAGGATGGAAATGGTATGGACCTAACAGAAGCAGAAGATATTAAGAAGAGGTAGCAAGAATACACAGAAGAACTGTACAAAAAAGATCTTCACGACCCAGGTAATCATGATGGTGTGATCACTCACCTAGAGCCAGACATTCGGGCATGTGAAGTCAAGTGGGCCTTAGAAGCATCACTACGAACAAAGTTAGTGGAGATGATGGAATTACAGTTGAGCTATTTCAAATCCTGAAAGATGATGCTGTGAAAGGGCTGCACTCAATATGCCAGCACATTTGGAAAACTCAGCAGTGGCCACAGGACTGGAAAAGGTCAGTGTTCATTCCAATCCCAAAGAAAGGCAATGCCAAAGAATGCTTAAACTACCACACAGTTGCACTCATCTCACACGCTAGTAAAGTGATGCTCAAAATTCTCCAAGCCAGGCTTAAGCAATACGTGAACTATGAATTTCCAGATGTTCAAGCTGGTTTTAGAAAAGGCAGAGGAACCAGAGATCAAATTGCCAACATCCACTGGATCATGGAAAAAGCAAGAGAGTTCCAGAAAAAGATCTATTTCTGCTTTATTGACTATGCCAAAGCCTTTGACTGTGTGGATCATGTGAGCTTAGGCATTATATTTAATCTCTCTGTGTCCTTGCTTCCTCACTACAAAAAGGGGATAATATTAATTCCAACCTCAAAGTCCATTGTGAGGAATAAATGAGCTAACAGAGACAATGGTCTAAGAGAACAGTGTCAGGCATCTAACAAGCAGCTATTTGTATTTATAGTCTGGGCTAAAAATGGAGCCCTTTATGGCAAAGCTCCATGATACTTAATGTGCAAAAGCATTAGTAATCGTCTGAAACATTAGCTTAGGCTAGTACTATTAAAATTTTTCTCATCACTCATTTTGTACAAAACATATAGAAGTATATTAGGTTTCTCAAAAAAGACTGCATTTGCTGGTTGATACTTATTTCTTCTACTATGAAGCATCATACCTTCTGCTCCACAATTTATTACAGAAAAAAGACCCTCGTAAGTAATTAAAATTTTGAATCACAAAGTTCTAGTGAAGCTCACAGAAAGAAGCACATCTAAGAAACAAAGACTGCATTTGTCTTCAAAATGCTTTGTTTTCCAAATGAAAACTGTAGCTACGCTTCTGACATTCTCATCTATAAAAGAAGAGTATATATTGCTATTGAGAACAGAATGGGCAAGTGATCACAGAATAAAGCGAAGTTGATCCACTACCTAAGCCTACCAGAAAAAATACAGAGTGGCTTCCATTTCCCCGAAGAACTCACATATTCTGATAACCAACCTTGGAAAAGTCTCCAAGGTCCTCCCACTATCACTAGACTATGGGTTTACTAAATAGTAGGCCAGGAGATCTGGGGAGACTCTACTTGCCTTCCACGCTACTAAGCGAAGATTGTAGTTCTCTCGTTCTCTTGTTTCAGGAAGGGAATATGGGGATAAAGGATGGGGGAGGCCCTAAAAATAAATGCCACTCTTTTTTTCTGTAGCTTTTCTCTCAGATTGTTTCTTTAAAACAGTATTTTAACTGGTTGTACAAAACTGGGAAACATAGCTTCAACTCTCTTTTTTGGCTGTGCCATTGGTTTGTGGAATCTTAGTTCCTCAACCATGGATTGAACCCATGTTCCCTGCATTGGAAGCACAAAGTCTTGACCACTGGGCTTCAAGGGAAGTCCCCCCTTCAGCTCTTCTATATTCTAATAGATTGCCTGCTATAAAAAAAAAGTTAAAATATAAAGAATATAAAAAGAAAAACTTAAAAAATAAAACTCTATAAAAGAAAAAGTGCTTCAAGAGCTGGTGTCCACAGGAAGCATTCTGGGAGTTTCTGTGTGCAAATGTCTAGTCAAAGAGACAATTTTGGTTTTTATCTTAAAACTTTACATTTTAAGGCTCAGCACACTAAATTTTTCTTAAGGGCAAGGAGTGGGTTTCTGTATTTATTCTGTAGCTTCCTATAACTGCCATTGTTTGGTTTTCCACAGTGGACTATCTTACAGACAAATATTGAAAACAAGAAAGGGTTTCTTACTCAAGAAATATAAAAAATGTTGGGTTAAACCAAATAAAGCATGCTGCTTACACAAAGCTCTCAAACCTTTATCGTGAGTCTAAAGTGGGGCAATGTAGGCAAAATTTTCCACTCTTATTGAACCCTAGAACTATGGCCTCATGGAATCATAACTGAGATACTGTGAAACTGATGTGTAGGATATGGGTGCTATTCATATGGCTATTACATTTGGCCTTTATTCATCATTGCATTATCTTACTATGGTTTATGAGTTTTGGTGAAAAAAATGAATTAGGAAGCTGGAAGATCTGATTGAGAAACTCTTCAAGAAAAAGTTCAAAATATACAAGAAAGACTAATGGATATTGAGGATAAAAGGGTCAGTGTTCACATCTGGAAAATGAAAGTCCTGGAAGACCAAAGGAATATGAAAGCATGCTGGGTGAACTACTAGTCTACTGGAAGAGAAACTCACAAGGTTAAAAAAAAACAGTGGTTGCAAGCACAGCGGTCTAGACAGGGCTCTTCAATATAGTGGTCTAACGGGGCTCCTCAACCTCGGCACTGGCGATATTTTCAGCTGGCTAATTCTGTTATCTTTATTGTAGCGGGGGATGTCCTGTGCTTTATATCTTGTTTTGTAGCATCCCTAGATTCTACTTTGCAGATGCCAGAAACACCCCCTACAATGCGACATCCCAAAATGTCTTCAGATATTACCAAATGTCCACTGGAGGCAAAATTACCCTTGACTGAGACTTACTGGTTTATAATTAAAAGAGTCACCATCTCTCTCTGCTCTGCTAAGTCGCTTCAGTTGTGTCCAACTCTGTGCGATCCCATAAATGGCAGCCCACTGGGCTCCCCTGTCCTTGGGATTCTCCAAGCAAGAACACTGGAGTGGGTTGCCATTTCCTTCTCCAATGTGTGAAAGTGAAAAGTGAAAATGAAGTCACTCAGTTGTGCCTGACTCTTCGTGACCCCATGGACTGCAGCCCACCAGGCTCCTCTGTCCATGGGAGTTTCCAGGCAAGAGTACTGGCGTCACCATAAGAGCACTAAAAATGCATAAACTCAAAATCACCAGATCTAATGGGAAGAAGAATCAAAGAAACAGAAAATACAGTAAAGTACCTAAAGAAAGATGGCAAAAATAAGTCCTAATAGAACAGTAAGTGTAATAAATGTAAATATGCTACTCTTGCAACTTAAAGGTCAAAAGACCTTGAGTTCAGAATAAAAAAGCACACAGAAACAGCTACACTTAAAAAAGATAAAGATCGCAAATAAAGAAAAGAAAAAGACAAATCAAAGAAATATGAAGCAGAAGAAAACAGAGAGACTAGCAGCCTTAAATAGCTAAAAAAAAAAAAAAGCAAAATTCAAGACAAAGACTAGCACAGTGGACAGAGGCAGATCTGTAACAATAACCTATAAGAAATTGTAGAGGAAATAGATGTAAACATCATGAAAATCCATGCACTTAATAATCAGCATTAAATCTGCAAAGTATAAAACTTACAGAAGCAAAGGCAGAGATACAGGAGTCAAAATTAAAGCAAAAAAATTTTGTTACTGATATTGACATACTCCACTCAAAATATGGAAGAGAGAAAAGAGAATATGCAATAGGTAATTAAATTTACGTGCACGTGTGTTTACTCGCTCAGTTGTGTCTGACTTTTTGCAACCCCATTGACTGTAGCACTGTCCATGGAATTTTCCAGGCAAGCATACTGGAGCAAGTTGCCATTTCCTACTTTAGGGGATCTTCCTAATCCAGGGATCAAACCCACGTCTCTTGTGTCTCCTGCATTAGCAGGTGTTTTCTTCACCACCATGCTACCTGGGAAGCCCAGCTGAATTCATGTAACTGAAGTTAAATATACATATGTACACATGGGCGAGAGAAAGAATCCTTGCTTTGTGAGGCACTCTATGAACTGAAACTTGTACATATAAGTATGTGTCCTTGTTTTATGATATTTATAAACATTGAGCTTGGAAGGTCACAGAGGCAGCCCTCAAAAATTAGAAAAAAATCAGTTAGATCCAGGCCATAATTTCTAACCTCACACAGATAAAGCAACCAAAAGGTATGGAAGAGAATATATGTCCTCAGGCACCAGTCTATGAAGATGCTTCAAAGATGCCACTTTAGGAAATTTTTAATCTTAATTTCACTCTGAGTTCAGTCAGTTCAGTTCAGTCACTCAGTCATGTCTGACTCTTTGCGACCCCATAGACTACATGCAGCACGCCAGGCTTTCCTGTCCATCACCAGCTCCTGGAGTTTGCTCAAACTCATGTCCATCGAGTTGGTGATGCCATCCAACCATCTCATCCTCTGTCGGCCCCTTCTCCTGCCTTCAATCTGAGTTATCATCTCTTAATTTGTTGAAATGTAAATGCATGAATATACTTTAGTTTCATCATGATTTAAAGTATTGAGCAGATTCTAGCATTGTATAAGGATAGCATGGTATATAACATGATATAATAATGATATGATTTATTAAAATGCTAAGTTAATAAGGTCACTCAGTCATGTCCAACTCTTTGCAACCCCATGGACTGTAGTCTACCAGGCTCCTCTGTCCACAAAATTCTCCAGGTGAGCATACTAGAGTGGATAGCCATTCCCTTCTCTGGGGGATCTTCCCCACTCAGGGATCGAACCCAGGTTTCCTGCATTGCAGGCAGATTCTTTACCATCTGAGCCACCAGGGAAGCCTCAAGTTAATAAGAAGGTTAGTTTTGCAAATTATAGGCATATTATACCTGCTTTACCTATTCAATTATATTTTCATAATGGTAATTGCATACTTATTTCATATTTCAGCAATTTTAATAAGGGTTCCTTCTAACAGAGTCAAAGGAATGGCTATTTTTAGAAACTGATCATCCTAAAGAGGGTTTTAAGATATTCAATTTTTTAACATACTGGATGTAAAATGAGGAGGTGGAAAATACTTGAATCGATCCACTCTAATTAACTTAGCATTCTAATGGTTAGAGGTTTTAACAGCATCCTTCAGTTGATGTATCCTAATCCAAATATATACTACTGTTTTCTCAGTGGGAGGAAGCCATGGGCATTGCTCAATCTTTAACCCTAAGCATAGGACTCACAAACAATTTGCTTTCACTTGTCAAAGTTATTCCTGAATGAATGATGTGAAACTATTTCTTGGGAATAGTGATGAAAACTATATCTGCCTCTATGACCAAATTATAAGCTTCTACCCATTTAATGACAATGAAAGTCTCTTCCCAGGTTCCTCTGGGTTTGGTAAGACATTTTTGCATTCTATAATGTACAACTGAAACAATGGAGCACGTGTTTAACAACCATGGCTAGGCTCAACGAATCCTGGGAATTAAAGTAATTTGCCATGATGCATCCAGAGGCTAGAGCTACCTGACAAGTTAAATCAAGATGCAATTTAATGATCAGCAGACAGTAAGTGCACAATATCTCGTCAATTCCATTCAATGATCCTGAGAACAAAGTTATGTTTCTTCTCCATAGCCAGGTCAAGCTGACACTGAAACGCCATATCTTTCCCCATTTTGTGTCATAGGGGAGAGAATCCTTCATCACACTCTTGAGTTTTGGAACCACCCCATAAATGAGGGCAACCAAATGTGATTTCATGGTGAAAGTAACAGTAATGCTTCTATTACTGTGCTATGGCTGGCTTCCTGGCTAAAGACAGCATTGATGACTTGGTGACAGCATCAGTGAGCAGGGCCACATGTCCCCTTCCAAATCCAGATGTCTCACTCAGTTTGGCAGAAGTAAAGTCACGTTTGTCTGGAGAGCTCTGGAGGTCAGAGTTGATAGTATCACAAATCTGGCCTCACAGGGACAGTTAGATTACCCACTGATGTGGAATGGCCCATAGGTGAAGTTACCCCCAAATGTCCCAAGATGTTTCCGTGGTCAGCGTGGGGTCTGTCGCCAGGTAGGCAGCTGTGTGGCCTTGGGAACCACTAACTTGGCATTTCTTCCATTGTGGAATGCCAGATTAGATGAAATCACTTGAGCTCTATGATTTGCTCTTTGGCAAGGCACCGTGAATCTGGCAGATGAGTTACTAAGGACTCACAAATAACGAACTTTTAAGATTCACAGATAATTTTGGATGTGGAAGTTGTTTTTGAAATGCTATGCCACCGAAATTGTTGGCATTTTGCACTAAATCGCTTCACAGTTATATATGTGTTCTACTGTGGGAAGAACAAACTGTCAAACTGAGATTCTCAAGAGGATGCGCTGTGTTTACTTTTGTCTCAGTCGAAATGTCATGTTAACACCAGATTCTGTTCATTCATGGAGTTGCAGGACACTCGATACTGCTGACTCTCCCTTCCTCAAACACCTCCTCTCTCATCTTCTATGATGTGGTTGCCACGTTCTTGTCCTACCTCTCCATCGAACCTCCACCTTCTTTTTGAGCTCCTCCTCTGCCTCTCTCTCTTTCTGATAGGGACCTTCTGGTGCTTTATTTCTACATACAGTCCCCGAGTGAATTCTTCCACTCTTAGGGACAACTACTCCAGGTCTACACCTCAGCCTTGATCTAGGACTAAGCTCCAGATTCTTTCATCTCTTCCCATGGATGAAGGTTTCCACCTCTCTTCTGCCATGCTCCTACTCCAATTATTCCTTGACTTGAGAAATAAATGCCATTGACATCATTGCAGGAAGGTACAGCTGTGAAGAGCTGATTCAAAGCCAGATCTGGGTTCATCCACCTTATTAGGACAGACTCAAATGTGCTCTTTTTATAGCTGAGTAATATTCCATTGGATATATGTACCACAATTTCTGTATCCATTCATCTGTCGATGGATATCTAGGTTGCTTCCATGCCTGAGCTATTGTAAGTAGTGCTGTAGTGAACTTTGGGGTATGTGTGTCTCTTTCAATTATGGTTTTCTCAGCAGTGGGATTGTTGGGTCATATAATAGGTCTAGGGCTTCCAGATGGTGCTAGTGGTAAAGAGCCCACTTGCCAGTGTAGGAGATATAAGAGATGTGGGTTTGATCCCTGGGTCAGGAAAATTTCCTGGAGAAGGGCATGGCAACCTGCTCAGTATTTTTGCCTGGAGAACAGACAGAGGAGCCTGGTGGGCTGCAGTTCATAGGGTTGCAAAGAGTTGGGCATGACTGAAGGGACTCAGCATGCATCTATGCATGGTAGTTCTATTTCTAGTTTTTTCAGAACTCTCCATACTGTTCTCCATAGTGACTATATCAACTTATAAACAGGGGGCTCAATCCAGTGTTCTGTGACAACCTAGAGGGGTGGGATAGGGTGGGAGATGGGAGGGGGTTCAGGAGGGATGGGACATATGTATACCTGTGGCTGATTTGTGTTCATGTGTGGCAGAGGCCAACACAATATTGTAAAGTAACTGTCTTCCAATAACGCATTTTGTTCGAATACTTCTCAATACTGTACAATTATAAACTTTGATAATTATTACTCAAGAGGGCTTCCCTCATAGCACAGTCGGTAAAGAATCTGCCTGCAATGCAGGAGACTCAGCTTCGATTCCTGGGTCAGGAAGAGTCCCTGGAGAAGGGAATGGCAACCCACTCCAGTATTCTTGCCTGGAAAATCCCACGGGCAGAGGAGCCTGGAAAGCCCTAGTCCATGAGGTTGCAAGTGTCAGACATGACTTAGTGATTAAACCAGTTACTCAAGAACAATAAAAAAGAAAAAGAAAAAAACAGAGCTGGGGTCAACAACCTGATTGTCTAAGGTGCTAAACAAGTAACCATCATAATTAAAGTAGAGATGGGCAGAAAGGAGAATGTGGCAAAACTGAAGGGTGCAAGGTAGTCTAAAAGGAAAAGTTAATCCTTTACTGCAGCTCACTACAGCCCCATGGAAACACTCAAAAAAAAAAAAAAAAAAAAAGATCATGGCATCCGGTCCCATCACTTCTGGTCAAATAGATGGGGAAACAATGGAAACAGTGACAGACTTTATTTTCTTGGGCTACAAAATCGCTGCAGATGGTGACTGCAGCCATGAAATTAAAAGACATGTGCTCCTTGGAAGAAAAGCTATGACTAACCTAGACAGCACATTAAAAAGCAAAGACATCACTTTGCCAACAAAGGTCCATATAGTCAAAGCTATGGTTTTTCCCATAGGCATGTATGGATGTGAGAGTTGGACCATAAAGAAAGCTGAGTGCTGAAGAACTCATGCTTTGAACTGTGGTGTTTGAGAAGACTCTTGAGAGTCCCTTGGAATGCAAGGAGATCCAACAAGTCAATCCTAAAGGAAATCAAGCCTGAATATTCACTGGAAGGACTGATGCTGAAGCTGAAACTCCAGTACTTTTGGCTACATGACATGAAGAACTGGCTCACTGGAAAAGACCTTGACTCTGGGAAAGATTGAAGGCAGACGGACAAGGGGACAACAGAGAATGAGATTGCTAGATGGAATCACTGCCTCAATGGACATGAGTTTGAGCAAGCTCCAGGAGTTGGTGATGGAGAGGGAAGCCTGGCATGCTGCAGTCCACGGGGTCACAAAGAGTCAGACATGACTGAGTGACTGAACTAAACTGAGTGTTGAAAACTAAGCTGAAATTACTCCACATATATGTGCTTATCTTGGTTGCATATATTGTATTGCTCTGGACTTACAAACAAATGGATTTAAAAACAGGGCTTCCCTAGTGGCTCAGATGGTAAAGAATCTGCCTGTAATGCAAGAAACCTGGGTACGATCCCTGCATCAGGAGGATCCCTTGGAGAAGGAATGATTCTTCACTCTAGCATTCTTGCCTGGAGAATTCCATGGACAAAGGAGCCTGGCAGGTTACAGTCCATGGGGTCACCAAGAGTCAGACATGGCTGAGGAAATGACACTTTCACTTTAAAATCAAGCTTTTCATATTCACTCACTCATAAGTAGAAGAGAAAATGTATAGCTGCAATGGTGATGACATTTGTGTTCAGCTACATCCTGCCCTGCTATCTCCCAATTCTCTGCCACTGAATAGAAGTGGGAAGTGATGCCTTCATGTGTGGTCTTCTTGGCATATAACACATTTAGTTGTGAATCATTCACTTTAATGAAATGATCCCGTTTACTGAAACAGTAAAGCATCCTTTAAAGTGAATTATGCATTATATACTTGTTGAACGCCTGAACCACCGGGCTCCGACCATTATTTCTGCACTAAGTGCTGTGCTACTCACCAATGAGGTACATGCCGATCCAGTCGCCAGCATCCACTTCCTCCTTGATGTCCCAGTGGATCACCAGGTCCTGCGAGTGCCCTATGGAGTAGTAGGAGCTGCTGACCATGAGTGTGGAGCGGCTGTCCGAGGTGACCAGGTCAGTGTCGCTGGTGGAGCGGGGGATGGTGACGGCACCGTGGGGGCCAGTCCTGATGGCCACGCTGTGGTACTGGCCTGGATTGTAGCTGTGGCGGAGCGGCTCCTTGCACCGGCGTCGATTCTGGGAGTTTCTAGATGGAGATGCCATGGCGGCCAGGCCTAAGAACCTGTTCTGGTACAGATTCTGTGGGGGCAAACAGATAGTCAGCAGGCGCGGGAGATGCTGGCTCCAGTCAGTCATCATCTTAACAGGGAAGGGAGATAGGTTGGGGGAAGCCAGCAGGGAGAGAGCAGCCCTTTTAGGAAGATTTGAAATAGACACAGAGCATTTTTTTCGGGGCCAAAGTGGCAGCTCTGGGTTCAGGTGGGGAAGGCAAGAACGAAATACACACTCACCAAGGGGCCATGCCTTTCCTTGCTCTGCTGGGGTCTCTGCCTCCTCAGCTCCCTCCAGCCTGCTTGGTATCAGAAGGCCAGGAATGTCTACAGAATGGCCCTGCAGTGTGACTGTCCCCAAAGTGCCATCTCTTGAGTTCTCTGGCTAAATTCAATTGGATCCAATTTTACCCTTCTCTACGGTAAATGATGGTATCATCACAGCACATTTTAGTGATCTCTGTGGCATCTGAGACCCTACACACAACCCAGAACCCGAGGCGTCCCTGCTGGAGGAGGCATCACCGTGTTTCATTTACAACTCTCGTTCTACAGCAGGTCACTGTACCACCTGAGATGCCTGTTAAGGATCTCAGATATCCTAGTACTCTTCAGCCACTGCAGTTTTCACTAAAATCCCACCCCAGAAGACCGTGTCTCCCTTAGAGCTAATACTGTAGAAAATACTGTATCTGATAAGAAAAAAAAATGCATGTTTTTTTATTGTTTACAACTTGGAGCATTTCAAACTAGCTGAGCTGATACAGACCAATAACATGATTGTTTTACTACAAATGGCTTTGAAAATAGGGGGAAGGGGCATTCTGTAGAACAGGAATGAGGGATTCTTTTTTGGAACAAGCAGGGGTGATTTTTATTTCATCAACGTATATTGCAATTGGGATTTAAATGTACATTTTGGGGGTTACTGCCTATAAAAGAACCTGCTGTTGTATAACTAATAGCACTTTTGTTTTTAAGAAGAGAAGATTAAGGTCTTAAAATATGTTACATCGTGCAGTTTAGATTCTAGGACTGTAATTTATTATACACATCCATCAAATGCGAGTTATTGAGTTTCTGTTAACCAGCCAGGAGGACCAGACTCAGCACCAGTCTACTCTTGATGATATAAGTTTATTTAGCAGTAATTTGGGTCCACATTTTTTCCATCTTCAAAGATCAGGGCACTTGTAAAAAGTTTATTAACATGATTAAGGACAGTGTTGGTATTTGGAATCTTGGGCCTTAATGGCCATATGTCAGGCCTATTTATTCATCATCTGAGTCTCTTGTTGGGACTTTTTCTAGCCCCACTGGTGGTAACCATGGAATTACTATTGGCAGAGAAGCCAGGCTTCAGAAAGCATCTTATCACACTATTGGTACCATGTCTTTTTTTTTTCTTTCTAATGTTTGTCACTGCAAAAGTATGAAAATAGATGGACCACGGTGTTGCCTGGAAACCAGTCCACTTCTCAGGAACACAGGCACAGCCTTGAGCTCAGGAACAGCTCATGAACAGCCCACCTCATAGGCACCCTGGCTCTTCCAGACAGTTCCAGGAGGATCACAGGAACCTGATCATTGTACAGGAGACTTTGCTCAGAGACCTCTGTAAAGCCTCTAAAATAAGGAAGGTTGCTGCTGGTGTGTAACCTTTCTTCAGTTTGCATGTACTTTATGTGCACCAATAGAATCTTATAGTGTTATCATGGAGATTTAAACAAACTGAGAGAGCAGCACCGACATATTCACTGCCACGTGGAAAGTAGCTAGTGAGAAGCTGATGCATAACACAAGTAGCTCAGCTCGGTGCTCTGTGATGACCCGGAGGGGTGGGATGGAGGGCTGGGAGGGAGATCCAGGAGGAGGGGGACATATGCATACATACAGCTGATTCACTCTGTTGTTAGGCAGAAACTAACACAACACTGTAAAGTAATCACAGTCTAATTTTTAAAAAACACACAAAATGACTCAGTTCAGTTCAGCTCAGTTGCTCAGTCGTGTCCGACTCTTTGTGACCCCATGAATCGTAGCACGCCGGGCCTCCCTGTCCATCACCAACCCCTGGAGTTCACTCAGACTCACGTCCATCGAGTCAATGATGCCATCCAGCCATCCCATCCTCTGTCATCCCCTTCTCCTCCTGCTGCCAATCCCCTCCAGCATCAGAGTCTTTTCCAATGAGTCAGCTCTTCTCATGAGGTGGCCAAAGTACTGGAGTTTCAGCTTTAGCATCATTCCTTCCAAAGAAATCCCAGGGATGATCTCCTTCAGAATGGACTGGTTGGATCTCCTTGTGGTCCAAGGGACTCTCAAGAGTCTTCTCCAACACCACAGTTCAAAAGCATCAATTCTTTGGCACTCAGCCTTCTTCACAGTCCAACTCTCACATCCATACATGACCACAGGAAAAACCATAGCCTTGACTAGACTGACCTTAGTCGGCAAAGTAATGTCTCTGCTTTTGAATATGCTATCTAGGTTGGTCATAACTTTTCTTCCAAGAGTAAGCATCTTTTAATTTCATGGCTGCAGTCACCATCTGCAGTGATTTTGGAAGCCCCCAAAATAAAGTCTGACACTGTTTCCACTGTCTCCCCATCTATTTCCCATGAAGTGATGGGACTGGATGCCATCATCTTCGTTTTCTGAATGTTGAGTTTAAGCCAATTTTTCACTCTCCTCTTTCACTTTCAAGAGGTTCTTTAGTTCCTCTTCACTTTCTGCCATACTCAGCCTTCTTCACAGTCCAACTCTCACATCCATACATGACCACAGGAAAAACCATAGCCTTGACTAGACTGACCTTAGTCGGCAAAGTAATGTCTCTGCTTTTGAATATGCTATCTAGGTTGGTCATAACTTTTCTTCCAAGAGTAAGCATCTTTTAATTTCATGGCTGCAGTCACCATCTGCAGTGATTTTGGAAGCCCCCAAAATAAAGTCTGACACTGTTTCCACTGTCTCCCCATCTATTTCCCATGAAGTGATGGGACTGGATGCCATCATCTTCGTTTTCTGAATGTTGAGTTTAAGCCAATTTTTCACTCTCCTCTTTCACTTTCAAGAGGTTCTTTAGTTCCTCTTCACTTTCTGCCATTAAGGGTGGTGTCATCTGCATTTCTGAGCTTATTGATATTTCTCCCGGCAATCTTGATTCCAGCTTGTGTTTCTTCCAGTTCAGTGTTTCTCATGATGTACTCTGCATATAAGTTAAATAAGCAAGGTGACAATATACAGCCTTGAAGTACTACTTTTCCTATTTGGAACCAGTCTGTTGTTCCATGTCCAGTTCTAACTGTTGCTTCCTGACCTGCATACAGATTTCTCAAGAGGCAGGTCAAGTGGTCTGGTATTCTCATCCCTTGAAGAATTTTCCACAGTTTGTGGTGATCCACACAATCAAAGGCTTTGGCATAGTCAATAAAGCAGAAATAGATGACTTGGAATTAAATGAGATAATCAAGTATATAATTATGAGTTAGACCAAACAATGGGCAATTCTGGAGCATCACCTTCCAGTTTCCAAGCTGTGTATCCCTGGACAACTTACTTGATCTCTCTAGATCTCTGTTTCCTCACCTATAAATGGGCTGCTGTCAAAATTTAATGAGATAAATGCAAATAAAGCTCTTACTATAGTAAGTGCTCAATAAATAAGCATCTACTACTGAAACACTACTAGCATTATTTTAGTAAGGAACCACCACTGAAACGGAGGTCCCGGGTAGTCAGTGAGTCTCTCGTACTGGCCAAGGGTCCTCACATGTGTCCTCAGATTCTCACAGTTAAAATTCATTCAACAGCAGACCTTCAGCTCATTCCTAGTTATGACCTTCCAGGTTTCCTCTAAAAACTGCCACTGCAAACACTGAACAGGCCAGCATGTTTGGAAAGGTGTCCTATCTACCAGTCTTTGGATAAATCTTCCTTTTTCTTTGTAGGTAAAAATTAAAAAACAAAACAAAACAAAACAAACTCCCCTTTATTTGTCAGGTTACTGTTTGAATGGAATATTTTTTTGCGTTCATGTTGAGGCTGAGAGATTTTTATCTATGTCCTGTCAGTCAGGGCTCAAGGAAGATTATAGAGTGCTTTGCTTTCATTGAAGACTTTTGCTGTAGTGTTTCTTATCAGAATTCCCTGGAAACCAGCCAAGTCTCCTGACACTGTCAAATTACACCAGTTTACACCATCCACATGGTGGGAACAAAAGCACAGAAAGAAATGTTAGTCAAGGAAGATGTTTCTCACCAATTTACTGGATTGGAATAATGGCATTTTCCTGGAATTAGAAGGACAAACTTCAGTGCTGCTCTTCGAAGGCTGCACTCCCTCACCTCACCCCACCTTTGTTCACATCCTCCTCACTCATGCTTGTAGGAAGGATTTATATGAGGTTATGCTCCAGCACTCTGCTGTAACTTATAGCCTTCCCCATTCCCAAGAGAGAGGGGCTTTCTACTCTGTGATCCCCCAGGAATCTCATTTTTCCCGCAAGGATACTCACTGTGTAATCTACAGTTGACCTGCGTTTTGCCCTAAGCTGTGAAGTCCCTGAAGCCAGTGTTTACTAACGCTCTTTATGTCTCCTGGAACTTGCATGACATCTGGCACACGCACGCACACACACACACACACACACACACACACACACACACAAGGGCTAAAAACTTTAATAGAATTTATTTCACTCAATGAAGTCCCTTCTTATTCCATAAAGAGCTTAAAATGACTAATAAATAAAATACAGAAAGGTGTGATGTTACTAGTAGATGGTGCAGAGACTGAAAAATATACAGACAAACAGTTATGCAGGAAGAAGGCTAATGTCAGACTCTACGCCATCATTTCCTAAACAGGTATTTTTGTTAAAGACTCACACAGCTGCTTCTGGAATAGAGCAGGTGGATGGCTGATTTCCAACATGTCACTTCTTTGTGGCCATGTCCCCCTAAGACTTTCACACGTGTTCTAGTTTAAACTATAGATGCATCCGGCTAGAAGAAGCAGTTTAATCACTCTCTGCTCACATCTGAACTGTGGGAGAGAGATGAGCATCTGTCCTGTTTTAAATAGCCCTGGATAAATGACCACTCTTTCCCTAACAGCAATTCCAGTATTTATAACCTCAAAATTTTCCTCATCCTAAGGCAAATCTTCCCCTTCTTTCTCTTAGTTCCTTCACTCAACAGATGCAGAGAAGTCAACCATATTACTAACTGTATCCCAGTTTTTTTCCCATCCCATCAAGTAATTCAAATGTCACTTATCTTCTCTTACATTGTTGATAGGCAGTAGACACCGATAAGGAAACCACAGAATATTTGTAACAATTTCAGTTACATTGCAATTTTCTAATTATTGGCTCACTAACATTGTAATTTTCTAGTTATAGCCCTAGTTATGGGCTATGCTAAGCATATATTTTAATTGACCCTTGAAAAAGAAGTCCAATGAGTGAGCACTAAAAACAATCTGATCATATCATGTCCTGCTTCACAGGGAGTGTGATTCCATCTCTTGGCTTGTTTCTCATTTGTCACAGAAGATCTAACAATGATGTTCACTTGTTTTGCTTTCTAACTTAAATAATTCATCATTGTTGAAATGTTTTGAATTAAGCTGTATTCTTCAGTTATTTTTTTTTAATCTTGGAATAGGCCATGTGTGTTTAATCTGTTTAGTATGCATTATAGAACAATAGTGGGAAAAAAAAAAAACCTTCCAGGAGGAGACAGAATCTTAAAAGCAAAAAACATCACTTCTAGGGAAGGAACAAGTTACTATGTACATTTTTTTTTGTTTTTTTGAAGAACATAGGGAGACAAAAGATTTGGCTGTGTCAATTTCTAACTGACAGAGTCATTAATAGCTTTTCTGATTTAGAATATAAAGCTGTGAGGGAGTGCTGTCTCAGAAATGAAAAGAAAGTGGACAAAAGACATATAGAATAGAGAAAGTGATTCTTAATAAATATCTCTACACTCAGAAATCAAAAACTGTGCCGGGAAAACACAGGCCCTGAAGGAAACTTCATGAGTATACAAGTTGAGGTTATAGAAACTGGCATTATTTAGCAGGAAGAAAGAACATGAGAGTTTTTCGAGTTCATGAACAGATTTGATTTTGAGCAAGAAGATGCCTGAAGCTTTTTTATCCTATCCTCACTCTTGTTATGCCATCAGGCGGGTAATGGAACTCAGAAAGATGCTTCATATTCAACTTTATGTAGGAAACACTGCATGATGTGGTAAACAATATCATAAATGAATATCTTTTCTTAAAATCACAAATGTAGTGGCAGATTGCTTGGACAAGTCTTTGATGAAAGCTGAGGTCATAATACAGAGTATATTAAGGGCTGAATGGATGGGTTCTGCTATGTGCTTTGACCACATTCAAAAGTCCCCTTGGCTATTGCACTCCTAAGGCCCCAAACCTCTTGCTCTCATCTCAGTGTCTGTTCTTTATCCTCCACCTCACTCTCTGGCCTTGATGCTGATAAAATAAAATTTCACATATTGACGTATGAGGAAATCACTCTGGCTTATACATGAGTTAACTTAAATTTCATGCTAACTAGAACAGCCTGTTTGTGGCCTATCAAACATACATTGTACATCTGCTTTAATTATTAAAGAAAAATGTTCACTGACCAGATATAAAGAATGTCTATCTTAAAAGTAAAGATTAAATGCCTTCCTTCCTGGGATGCCATTGCTGGTACTCCTTCCATTATAAGACTCCCTTCCCAGGTGCTAAGGTCATACTGACTGGCTATGTACATGCTGGTCTGTTTTTCTGAACACTTTGAAGGAATGTACCCCTGATTTGTTTGATGTTCTTTGTTCTGATGAGACAGAAAACTATGCTTAAAGCCATGCTTCTCCGGAGCAGTTCCTCAGAATTGTCTGAGAGGCTGTCCGCAGTTTGGCTCAAATAAAACTCTTTTCCCTTTCTATTATAGACTGTTTATTATTTTCCTCGATAATGCAGATAAACCAGAGCCTTACAGACATGTTCTCTCTGCAATTATCTTGTTAACAAACTTCTTATTAGTGTCCCTCTACTAGGATGTAGAAGCTTTCCTTGTGGCTCAGCTAGTGAAGAATCTGCCTGCAATGTAGGAGACCTGAGTTCGATCCCTGGGTTGGGAAGATCTCCTGGAGAAGGGAAAGGCTACCCACTCCAGTATTCTGGCCTGGAGAATTCCATGGACTGTTGGGTCCATGGGGTCTCAAAGAGTCGGACACGACTGTGCGACTTTTACTTCCACTTCACTCTCTAGGATGTAGGCACCAAGACAGTGTGGTCCCTGCCCAATTCCTTTAGGTCTGCATTTCCAGCTAAGGTAGTGCTGGGTAAGGATGTAGTGAATGCTCAGTGAATGAATGAATGAATGAATGGGCATGTAGGTGACAAAGACTGGGACACACCTGCCTCCTCTGTCTTGAATCCATGATGTGATGCTCTCTTCCTTGCCCTCAGGAACTTAACTCAGCGCCTCTTTCATCTCAAGCACACAACTTTGTGCCCATAATTCCCCGTATTATTGGTTTTCAAATGACACTGGTCAGAAGGGAGGCTTCAGAATGAGACAAAATATGGACTCCAGGGAGGTCCCTTCTTCCATTTCATACCCCAAGGCCTGAGTCCTGCCAGTACATTCCTACCTCTGCTGTTGTGAGTGAGGCTGTGGGACAGAGGCGGGTGTGAGGGGCTGAGGTGGCCCTGACCCCACCAGATGGCTGGGTGTGTCTGAGGAGGAAGAGTGGGAGGTGGCTGCAATAGCATCGTCTTTGTCCAGCTCTTCAGCAGCTGGGCACCCGTCCCTGAAACTGTGCCTCCAAAATGTTTTTAGCCTCAAAGCCATGTGTTGAAAACTCCATCTTTTGTGCTGGCTGTTGTACAGAAAAATATCATAAAGTTACATAAACTAAATTGTGTGGGTTCTTTACTTGAAAGAAGAAATAGAATCCCATACGTTGTCGGCTGAAAGGGAACACAAAGCAGAGAAGATTTTAATAAGCAAGTCAAGATAAGCCAGGGAATATCCACATAGGAAGCTGGGGTTTTAACTGGTTAAAATGACAGTCAACCCATTCTTTTAGGAACATGTAAAGCCTTATCACTGACGATGAAGTCCAACAAAACATTGGAACACTGGAGTGGGTTGCCATTTCCTTCTCCAATGCATGAAACTGAAAAGGGAAAGTGAAGTCGCTCAGTCATATCCGACTCTTAGTGACCCCATGGACTGCAGCCTACCAGGCTCCTCCGTCTACAGAATTTTCCAGGCAAGAGTACTGGAGTGGGGAGCCATTGCCTTCTCCGAGAGTTAACAGTCCCATTCCCACTTCTCTGGGCCCCACTGACTGGGGAGGAAAGGGCCTGTTTGTGGGCCAGATGCTTCTCTCTGCTTGTGCCTAAGATGGGTGAGTGGGACGCCCTGCCACGCTTTGTTGGGTGTGTGCCCTTCACTGCTTCTGTCAAGTCTGGAATTTCTTGATGAAGCTCTGTGTCTCTATGGAGGTTTATGTTTGGAGGGATTCAAGAACCAAACTGTCAAAATCTGGGCAGTGTGTATAAGTGAAACAGTGGGTGGGAGAAAGAAAGTTAGGAGATAGTTTGGGGAAGGACGGGGAAGCTTTCTGTGTTGTTTGCAAGAAATTCCTGATCTCTGGTGCTTCATTCTGTTCTACATTAAAGAGAAAGGCCACTGAAAGTGGTATTCCTATGTGTGTGCATGTGTGTGTGTGAACAGAGAAAGACAGAACAGACAAATGACAGAGACAAAATATGAATGGTCATGCCCAGATATGAAAAATATTCCTGTCTTTCCCTTTCCAATGCTAAACAGGTCTTTTTCTTCCTCAGGAAGGTCCCATACTAACAGATGTTGGTAAAGCTCCTTTACCTATTGATGCTTGCAGGAGAAAACCAAATATTTTATCGCCCAGAACCACAGTGGTCAGGCCAGGTTGAGCCATCCAAGCTCCCAGTGACCCTGCTGACCCCTAGGGAGGCCCCTGGAAGTGTAGGGGAGCCGAATGTCTGCACGTCCGATCTTCTCAGCATCCAGTGCTAGGCAGCCATGAGGAACATCCTGACTCTGCATCTCTGCTCCTGACTCCACAGGGCAGCTGAGCCAATGACATGTGTGACGGTGTCTCTCCATCACACACGTACCCAGGGCCCCTGCTTGGCTCCAGTCCTGTCTCCCAAATCTGACCACAGGAATGAGTCACCCAGACCCCTAGAGTGGGTTGTGGGAGGTTCTGTCCTCCCCACTAGGAAGCAGAGGTCCCCAGAAGGGCAGCAGCCACTCCTGACCTCAGCAGGTAAGTGACAGAGCCATGAGGGAACCCAGGGCCTTCCTCTCTCAGGAGGGACATCAGGCTTGTGGAAAATGTGAGGAGGTTTCCTTCTTATTTTCATGATGCTGATGAGATGTGGCAGCTAATAGGCAACACAGCCAGGCAATGAATATAGATGTAAGAAGGACATTTCAGTAGGGTTTCAAATGAGGGGCTAAGTTTGCACACATACTGGAGTTAATACTCCAGAGTAAGTGATTACTGTGAAGCTTCAGAGTGCTGTATAGATATTCTCTTTTAAAATCTTCCACCTCTGGAAGGTTGGACCTGGCCAGTTGGGTGGAGTTTTCAGTAAACTCAGCTCTTGGTTTTCTTCTTCTTTCCTTGATCCCAAAGACTACACGTTTATTGAGTCATTACTATATACTAGAAGCCAAGCTCAGTATTGAGAATGGAGATGAGATGAGATGAGAGAGATAAATGCAACAGTACTCCTCTCCTCCAAGAGTTCTGCACAGGAGGCAGACATTTAAGCAGTCAACTATGACACAGTGACAAGGGAGAGGTGGGCAGGGACCCCCGCGGAAGGGAGATGGATGCTGGGAAGGACTTTCCGGGGTGGGGGCAGGAGGGGAACGGTGACGCTGTCTGGAAGGAGCAGTAGGAATGTCACCAGCCAGGCAAGGATGGAGAGAACTGCAATCCAGGCAGAAGGAACTCAGCGTGTAAAGACACAGCTTTGCAGAAAAGCCTGGTGTGCTTCTAGGCTCAGCAGAGCTTCTCCCGGGCACCGGCCAGAGAGTCAGGCAGCATGGCTGAAGAGCGGCAGGCAGGTCTCCAAGCCACACCAAGACAAACAACCTCCTCCCTTGGAGGATGGTGAGCCACAGGAGAGATTTGATCTAGGAAATAATACAATTTGCTCAACTTAGAAGCATCATGCTATAGCAATGAGGAGGAGAGCAAGAAACCTGCTGTGTCTGGGGAAGCCTGTGCTACAGTAACTCAGAAAGTCAAGTCCACATGGATGGAGAAGCTCCATCAGTCAGATGGTCCCTGAAGTCTAAACCCTCGGTACATCTGCAAAGCAGGCACTGAATCTCACTGTGAGAGGAGGGGAGGGAAACGAACAAGGTACATCCTGGGTCCTTGAGGGGGTGTGTAAATGAAGAGCAATCTGAAGGTATCCCGTGTGGCCTGCTTCTACCAGGATCTCACACGCTTCTCAGAGCACAGGAGTGTCATGTACCATGCAGCACATCATACGACACATGGTACTTGTGCCTAATTTTATTGTTGGAAAACACTGCATCATTTAGCAGCATGTGCTCCAGAATAATTTGCTCATCGAACTAATCAAGAGAAGTACATTTCAAGATTTTTTCACTCTTCATTTGCAAAGCTTGCCCAACACATCAATACAGAGCAAATTAGACTTTCTGGAACATATTGTATTTGTACTCTTTGGGCTGACTACTATCTTGTGGTAAGAAAGATGCATAAGCAATAATTTCAGTACAGGGTGACAAATAAATTTAGAAGGATCAAACAACAGGATGAGAACTATTCGTTTTGTCTAATGAGGAAGGAAATTAAGACTTCAGGGAGAAGGGGAGAAAATTTAATTTAGGCAAAATAAACATATACAAAGGCATGAGTGCTTTAAAGACTGCCCACACATATTCAGGGGACAGGAAGGAGACCTGTGTGTCAGAGGCAGGATTCCTGGGGCAGGAGCAGTGGGGAAGGATGGAACTAAAGTAGAGACAAGACTGACTTAAAGGCCAAATGCACCAAGGTAAGGGTGTTTCTTTTGGGGAGAGTGAGCCTTTCTGGAGATAGAGGAGAAGATACAGTAGCGGGCTCACCTCCACTGAGCTTTCACAAATGGGAAATGCTACTGAACAACTTCCTTCAGGAGTAACTTGACAGAAGTCCCTTGCCAAGCTATTAAGAGAAGTTATCAGAAGGCAGATGGACAGTGTACAGCTGTCACCTCAGGGGTATGGGAGATTGTCCGCACTGCTTTTTCAGATCACCTGCCAGGACTCTGATAGGAAGGCACCATCTTGGACTTTAGCTCTAACAAAGGAGCCAGTCACTAGGGCCGTGAACATAGTGATGGCTACCTGTCATCAGGACACAGGCACAGAACCAGAAGCAGTATTTTCCTTCTCTTAACAACATGCCTGGGAAGAACACATCCAGAGAGGATATAAATTCAATTGTTAATAATCATGGTGATGGAAAAGACTCTTAAAGAGTCCCTTGGAGTGCAAGGAGATCGAATCAGTCAATCCTAAAGGAAATTAACACTGAATATTCATTGGAAGGACTGATGCTGAAGCTGTGGCTCTAATACTTGGGCCACTGATGTGAGGAGCTGACACATTGGAAAAAACCTTTTGCTGGGAAAGACTGAGGGCAGGAGGAAAAGGGGGTGGCAGAGGATGAGATGGTTGGATAGCATCAATGACTCATGAGTTTAAGCAAATTCTGGGAGATGGTGAGGGCCAGGGGAGCCTGGCATGTTACAGTTCATAGGGTTGCAAGGAGTTGGATTGACTTAGCAGCTGAACAACAATAAAACCACTTTTGGAAGACAACTTAGAGCAGAAATGAACAGTAAACTATTTATGATTTGTCAATATAAATGAAACACATCCGGTCTCTCTCTCTCTCTGTTTCATATCCATCCTCTGTCTCCCTTCAGAGGCAGAGGCAAGTTCACACCCTGGGTGATAGGTTCCTTCCCAAGTTTCTTTCCTGTCATCCTTGTGGTCACTCCTGTGATATTTCTCCCCCGTGGCCCTCAACTGTCACTCATTCTTTTACCCACTGCACACTGTACCATCTCAGCACCCAGGCTATAAGAGGAAGGCCAGCAAAGACGGTTTAAATTAAGAGTTATCTTTGGAAGAAGGAGGAAATAAGAAAGAGCCAGGACTATTAAAAAAGAATGAGGCCTATCTTCAGCGATTTAGGATAAAATGATTGGGACAGCTGAAGTGAGAAGAAGGAAAATCAACCAGTGGAGAAAAGAAATACAGCGACTTCCATGTAAACACACTCACATCACACTTGCAACTGAAATTCTTGAGCAGACTTCACAGAAAAAGTCCCTTCTGACATTAATTGGTCACATTGATTAATTTCATTGTTCTGCTGCTACTGCTAAGTCACTTCAGTCATGTCCGACTCTGTGCGACCCCAGAGATGGCAGCCTACCAGGCTTCCCCGTCCCTGGGATTCTCCAGGCAAGAGTACTGGAGTGGGGTGCCATCACCTTCTATGAACACATGGGGAAGAGCTGTACTCTGCTGGGATTTAGAGTATTTTTCATTTTACAGGGTAGAAAAGGGGAATGGACTTTTCTTAGTTGTATTTTTTGTTCGTATGCCTGGGACTGTCACCAGTACCTGTCTGTGATCCACAAAAGCTACAGCTGCCACAGTGGAATAACAAATTCCAGGGCTTATCCCACTGGTTCCTGACCACAGGGAAATCTTTGCTCAATAGTACGGTATAGGTTTACATAAAATTTAATACAAGTTAATTTGACTCTCTGTAGCCATCCCCAGGAAGCAAACTAGATGATTACCAATTGGCTAAGACAGTTTTCACTCTGAAGCTGATGCCTAGAAGTTCTGAGTCTCAATGATAGAGTAATTTAATCAGGGCCCTCACTGCCACTTCAATTACTCACAAGAAAAGCCTCCTACACTCAGACAAATAGAAATTCAGAAGTCTCAACAATCTAGATATTGCAGCTTTTTTTTTTCTTTTGAGGCTGGAATTAATTATTCAGATAACATCTCTAATTTTCCATTTTACTGTGTAGGCAGAAAACATAAGAGATGAAAGTTTTGTATCCTTCTAGGGATGCAGGAGCAGCAGGCACAGCCTTCACTTGGTGGGGTGGCAGCGACAGACAGTCTGTTGTCTGCCTGGGCTGCCCTTCAAACTGCTCCTGAAGCTTTTGTGCAAAGACCCAAGAGACAGCAGAATTAAAAGGAAAATGAGAAAATGAAGTAATTCAGGTTTTTGAAATGTTGTTCAAGACGAAACATTAGTTCTGAGGAAGCAAGAGGCACAGGTACGTGCTAATGAGTCTTAAGTGCACATACTTTCAAGATGTTAATTTTATTCTTTGCAGACAACCAGCTCTTGCCTGGAGAATCCCAGGGACGGGGGAGCCTGGTGGGCTCCCATCTATGGGGTCACACAGAGTCGGACACGACTGAAGAGACTTAGCAGCAGCAGCAGCAGCAGCAGCAGTCTCATCCACACTAGTCCTGGGAAGTGACAGACTCCAATTTGGTAGCTTAATTATGACCCACAGTCAGGGGTCAGCATTTTACTCTTGCTTTAATAAAATTACTCCAAGGTCATTAAAGCCACATGTCAGAATGGCTTTAAACTGCAAACAGTGCCTTTCCCAGACAAACTTCATTTATTTAGTCATTAAGTCAATCAACGCACATGTCAAATACTGAAATATGAATTAGAGTACAAGCTATGGTTTATACTTTAATAAAATTACTCCAAGGTCATTAAAGCCACATGTCAGAATGGCTTTAAACTGCAAACAGTGCCTTTCCCAGACAAACTTCATTTATTTAGTCATTAAGTCAATCAACGCACATGTCAAATACTGAAATATGAATTAGAGTACAAGCTATGGTTTATATCTGCCCTGGAAAACCAGGTTACACTCATATTAAAAACTAACAGTCCAAGATAGATTATGGAATATTTCATACCAAGCTGCCAAAGCAGGAGTTACTGAGAAGAATACAAACTCAGGGCTGGAGTAGGGGTGTGGGGGTCCCTATCCTTTATCCATGAGATAAAGGATCCAGGACATGCACTTAAAGTCTTACTCAGTTTGAGTTTTCTTAGAGAAACACTGCATTACTACTTTCTAATGACTTTGTTTTTTGCAGAAAAACATCTATTTCTGCTTTATTGACTATACCAAACCCTTTGACTGTGTGGATCACCACAAACGGTGGAAAATTCTGAAAGAGATGGGAAAGAGACCAGACTACCTGACCTCCTCTTGAGAAACCTTTATGTAGGTCAGGAAGCAACAGTTAGAACTGGACATGAAACAACAGATTGGTTCCAAATAGGAAAAGAAGTATGTCAAGGCTGTATATTGTCACTCTGCTTATTCAACTTATATGCAGAGTACATCATGAGAAACTCTGGGCTGGAGGAAGCACAAGCTGGAATCAAGATTGCCAGGAGAAATTATCAGTAACCTCAGATATGCAGATGACACCACCCTTAATGGCAGAAAGTGAACAGGAACTAAAAAACCTCTTGATGAAAGTGAAATAAGAGAGTGAAAAAGTTGGCTTAAAGCTCAACATTCAGAGAACTAAGATCATGGCATCTGGTCCCATCACTTCATGGCAAAGAGATGGGGAAACAGTGGAATCAGTGGCTGACTTTATTTTTGGGGGCTCCAAAATCACTGCAGATGGTGACTGCAGCCATGAAATTAAAAGACGCTTACTCCTTGGAAGACTTCCTTGGTGGCTCAGATGGTAAAGCGTCTGTCAACAATGTGGGAGACCCGGGTTCAATCCCTGGGTTGGGAAGATCCCCTGGAGAAGGAAACGGCAATCCACTCCAGTACTATTGCCTAGAAAATCCCATGGACAGATGAGCCTGATAAGTTACAGTCCGTGGGGTCGAAAAGAGTTGGACACAACTGAGTGACTTCACTATCACTTTCACTCCTTGGAAGGAAGTTATGGTCAACCTAGACAGCATATTAAAAGGCAAAGACATTACTTCACCAACAAAGACAGACCACCACTAGCCTTGGTGGTCATGTATGGATGTGACAGTTGGACTATAAAGAAAGCTGAGCGCCGAAGAATTCATGCTTTTGAACTGTGGTGTTGGAGAAGACTCTTGAGAGTCCCTTGCACTGCAAGGAGATCCAACCAGTCCATCCTAAAGGAGACCAGTCCTGGGTGTTCATTGGTAGGACTGATTTTGAAGCTGAAACTCCAATACTTTGGCCACCTGATGTGAAGAGCTGACTCATTTGAAAAGACTCTGATGCTGGGAAAGATTGAGGGCAGGAGGAGAAGGGGACGACAGAGGATGAGATGACTGGATGGCATCACTGACTCAATGGACATGGGTTTGGGTGGACTCCAGGAGTTGGTGATGGACAGGGAGGCCTGGTGTGCTGCGGTTCATGGGGTTGCAAAGTCAGTCATGATTGACTGACTGAACTGAACGGAATGGCTCTATTTCATATGTGCTTCAATGGACATATTTTAAAACTGGATTAAAAAAACCACACAACTGTATATTTGGGGGGTATTTTTGGATGCAGCATGTGGGATGGTAATCCCCCAACCAGGGATTGAACCCATGGTCCCTGCCGTGGAAGTGTGGAGCCTTAACCACTGGACCACCAACAGGAAAGTCCCTCAATGGACATATTATCAACACAGTGAAGAAGGATGCCTGGAACCGAACCCCGTGCATCTTCTCATGTAGCTAAGAAAACACTTCCCCCATCTTGAGATACCATCAAAATCTGGGTGGCAGTTTTCATTTTTACCTATGCAGGGGAGGAGGTATGAAGAATCTTTGCTGGGACTGGTGATGATTGGAAAGCCCTGCAAACCATTTCAATGATTGGCTCCTTCTGAGTATACCTGAACCATTTCTCCTCTTGGCCGCCTCTGCAGCACTATCCCTAGAAAATGCTGGCCACACACAACAAAAAGGCTAGTTCCACACAGCCTCTGCTTCACAGGATGCAAAAACCATCTGAAAGATGATGAAAAGCAATCTCTATAATTAACATGTTTCCATCTGCCCATTAGGAAGTGTCAGAAATAAACAAACAAAAGTTATTGTGGCATTTTGGCAAGGACCTAAATACCAGGACTGCACTGTGCCCTTGCTTCAATTGTATATAATTCAATTCTCTTTAACAATGTCCACTGAATATGTAGTCTGGTTAGTCTGTGCTAGCTGTTTGAGACATGATCCCTGGACTCAAGTCAAGACAACTGAGGCAGAAAAAGCTGACTGTATGAGCAAAATTAAAAATAAAACAAATGACCCACCTTCATGGAGATTCTGATTCAGCAGACTGGGATGGGGTTCAGGTAGCTGTATTTTAATCCCCCCAGAAGCATTCATCACTATCTCTAATGGGTGGTGGTCACAGAAAGCTGCAAAGAGGAGTTGGCTATGGTATATTTTAGCAACAACTGTATATTAAGTGCCTTGAAGGCATGGGTCAGACTTGGCGAAGCAAAGGATGGAGAAGGAGGCAGTTTCCAGCCAGAAGCAGAGCTACTGAGGCTGCCAAGCACAGCCTGAGGGCCGCAGCATCTTGAGAGGTGCCAGGAAGAACCTTGGAACAGTTTTTTCCTAAATGGATTCATCAGCTTTAGTTCACATCTGGCCTCATTTCTTAACCTAGAGTGGTCAGAGGGGCAACAAACCTTAGCTGTCAAGTGAAAGTAACAGAAAAGTTTACTCTGTACCTGAGAGCACCAGTGGTGGATGAAAGCAGAGACTGTCTCCAGCAGTTCTTTTAGCTGGAACTGCCCCATGGTGTCAATGGCTGTGCTGCTGACCTCAACATCAAACTTGTGGGTGTGTCTTGTAAGGACCACAACACCTCACCCTTGCCACTGGGCAGACATGGCCACAGCCTTTCCTGGGCATCAAGGAAAGCTGAGCCACATTCTGCAAATTCCAAGCACTTGAGGAAATTCTGAGTTCAGACTTTTGAGTATGAAAAAGATACATGCTAGGACTTAACCCTGGCGATCTAGTGGTTAAGACTCCATCTTCCAGTACAAGGGGGGTGGATTTGATCTTTGGTGGGGGAACTAAGGTCCCACATGCCAAGGAATGTGGCAAAAAATTTTTTTAAAAGAAACATGCTAAAAGTTTGAAAAATGTACAAAAATTAAAAATTAAATTATGTTTAAATTTAAATTAAAAAAATTTTAATTCATGCCTCCTTAACTTTGCCACACAGAGAACACCAGAGTGGTCATTTGCCAAATATGTCCTTCCTTTTCTATTTATGCATTTTGTTAGATAGTTGACAACACATATTTTTGCATTCTGATTTTTACATTTCAGTTCAGTTCAGTTCAGTCACTCAGTCATGCCGACTCTTTGCAACCCCATGAATCGCAGCACACCAGGCCTCCCTGTTCATCACCAAATCCCGAAGTTCACTCAGACTCGCGTCCATCGAGTCAGTGATGCCATCCAGCCATCTCATCCTCTGTCATCCCCTTCTCTCCTGCCCCCAATCCCTCCCAGCATCAAAGTCTTTTCCAATGAGTTAACTCTTCACATGAGGTGGCCAAAGTACTGGAGTTTCAGCTTTAGCGTCATTCCTTCCAAAGAAATTCCAGGGTTGATCTCCTTCAGAATGGACTGGTTGGATCTCCTTGCAGTCCAA